>JACEII010000035.1:6076398-6087073 GCA_014332785.1 Antheraea mylitta
TCGCGATAAGCATTCAGCATGACACGAGTACAACACGTCCAAAGCAGCGTTTACTTTAGTTAAAGCCAACATTCATCTAACTCCATTCAACGTACCGTCTTATTGCACTGAAATTCTGAGGATTTAATTCTTAGAAGGATGCACTATTCTGTCCTTACTAATAGGCATGAATTTGTTTACTTGTTTGTGACGCTTTTTTGCCTCCACAATTATTTATTTTTTAGTTTTATTTTTGGTAATTAATTTTCTACTAGCTAGCAAAAGCTACGAAATGTACCGCTTGCTAGGCGTCAATTCACAAAATCATTGTTTTTAAATACCATTTCTTGAGATAAATATTAATTACTTTATTTTAGTTGACCCGTGCAACTTCGTCTGTACCAAAACGTTTATTACAGGTTTCAATTGTATTTTTAAACGCAAAAAATTCTAATAAACACAAAACCCGATTGCAGCATAGCCTACCATTTCCAATTGTTAATCAAACTATTCATGGAATCACTCAACATATACCCATTTGTTATGTGAGAAATCTTTTAAGATAACCCTAGAACCCGAAAAACTAACCTACATACAATGATGATAAATGTTTATTTTTTATAATTTCGATTACATTCCTTGTGAACTATAGAAAATAAATATCTGCCAAAATAAACATTATCTATAACACAAAAGGTCACCGTTTTAACATTGAAAAAAAATCAAAAATGGGTCGTTGGTACCAGGGATTCCTAAAATGCGAAATGATAAAAATATGTGATATAGCTTAAAGGTTTAGCTAATCTGACTACTATATACAGTACAAAGAAAATTTACTGAAATCCGTCAGAAATCCCATTAATTAAAAATTTTTAACTTTCGTCCGTTTTCCTGGTGAATCCTTTTTTTACTAACTGCGCTATTGACCTAATAAGGTCTTAATAGCTTCACCGGACTACCTGGAGTTGCGTTTTAGTACCTAACTTGCGTTATTTTATGGAGGCAGGTGTTCTCGCCGCTGTGTACGAATTCACGGCGGCGAGGAAACGTAGTGGAGAGCCTCCGGCTTCCAGGGAGATAGGGTGTAAGAGACGGCAGCTGCGGGAGGAGGCAGTCGAGAGGTGGATGCAGGACCTGGGGGACGCGCGCTACGGAACGTACACCGTTGACGCCGTCCGCCCGGTCCTGCGGGAGTGGATTGGTCGCAGGTGGGGCTCCCTGACGTTCAGACTGGTGCAGGTGCTGACTGGACATGGTTGTTTCGGGTGGTACCTGCACCGGATCGCTCGCAGGGAGCCGACCGCCGCCTGTCACGAGTGCGGCGCTGAGGAGGATACTGCGCAGCACACTCTGTCTGAATGTGCTGCATGGGAGGTGGAGCGCCGCACTCTGGCGGTGGCGGTAGGAGAAGATTTGTCGCTGCCGAGCGTGGTTCTGTCCATGCTCGGCAGCGAGCAGCCATGGCGAGCAGTGGCCTCCTTTTGCGAGGAAGTCATCTCGCAAAAGGAGGCGGCGGAGAGGGCACGTGAGGCGGACCCGCTCAGTGGGCGTCTTCGCCATCAGAGGACCAGCAGGAGGAGGCGGCGCTTTGCCCAACTCCTCCTGCCACCGTAGCCGGACCTGAGGGGATGTAGTCGGGGGGCTCATCCCCTCATTGCACAGGTCTGGCGGACGTGGGGGGGCAGCTGGTGTGTGCCCAGCTGCCTCTCGATAGGTAGGAGCCCGGCGGCAACCTTCCGCCGGGTGGACCGTTGGGGCGGCTATTCAAGGGGAATAGCATAGAACGATCCCTTGCCACCCCAACATCACGGTCTGTCGGTACACCGTGGGGTTTTAGTCCGTGCGAGTCGGACATATCCCACTCTCTTGGATTGCACTATGCTTACCATCAGGTATAGTGCAGTCACTTTGTCGTGCTACAATAAAAAATAATAATAATAATAATAATAAATTGTTTTTGGCTTCTATACTGATAACAAAGTCCACCTCAATTATAATTATCAAAAAATAATGTACAGTTTTGACCTAGTTATTAGTTTTCTTATATATCAATAAATAATAGAATAGAAGATATTCTTTAAAATCGTGATTTAAAAATCAATGAAAATAAAATGTTTCATAATAAAAAAAGAAACCCATCAGTTTATAGAATTTAGCCTATTAGATTTTATACTTCTAATTCGAACATAAGAATATCTAATATCATAAAAAAATTAAAAAGATTTTTTTTTTCTCTATAGTTCGATCACTGGACGAGCACTCGTTAAAATCAAGTCATGGTACCAAACTACACGTCTTACACCCGATTAGGCCTCCCACGGCAGCGGCTCAAGCCTAGGTTCGATCCCTCTGTAGGGAGCCCTTGAGTGCGTTGCTTGCGCGATACGGTGACACACAAATATACATCACCGCTACAACACTACACGATCACTCCCACACACGTGCATGCTTACACGCTTACACATAAAAGTGGAAGGGTTTATTTTTTTCCCTTATCGAACTGAAAAACTCTCAATCTTCCGATAATAAATATATGGAAGAGTTGTTGAGGCGTGTATGCTTGGTACACATATACGGTTCAAAAACTCATACATATATGAATAGTTAGCTAGGTTAGCTAGGATAGGTCGCGATTTTGCATGCAACATGCAACAGCCAAGCCGAAGTGTGCCGTGCACCCTTGAGCTGGATGCCATAATGAAATCGGCTGAGTGCCTTAAGCGCTCGCCTTAGTAGTCCGGTGAAGCTGTTAAAACCTTGATGGGTCAAAAGCGTAGTCATTTCGAGAAAAAAAAAACACATCTTATAAAAAAAACTGAGTTTATCACATGACCAAAATTAAGAACTAGATTTTTTCCGTATTTCAAACTGCCAAAATATATACTGGTAACGCGATACGAATATAAAAAATTTACAACGATAATGCGCACGAGAGATTTCCATTCAGGAAAATACTCCGTCGGCAACACGTTTGAATCCCGACCCGATAATAAACCATAATTTTATGTAACGTGCACGATCCCCTGGATTGTAAAACATTACGGTGAATTTTTATGCACTCTACCGACACCTGAATACAGATTGGAATCACGTATCAAGCTGTTCTTTTAGGTAATAAACATTATAAATTAAGTTTCATATAATATATTGACGGGCCCGGCAGACGTTGTTCCGCCCTGATTATTAAAAAAAGTGTATGTGTACTCATGTACACGCGTTAGAAGTTATACTTTTTTGGCGTAACAAGATAAAAATCTTTACAAAAAATTTATCTTTCGCTTTATTCTACGTTCACAGAAAAAACGACACTAACAATTTTTGAAAAAAAGGTATTTAATACATTGAAAGTTTTAATACAAACAAATACAAAGAAACAAAATGTTGACTATAACTAAGTTCAGAGGTTTTTCGTGGCGTGCGCATCGTCAAAATTTACTCTCATCATTTTTCCCTAACGCGCCAAAAGAAGTATAGCTTCAAAAATCCTTGACATTTATTCATTGGTGAAAACCGCATGAAAATCCGTTCAATCGTTTTTGAGTTTATCGCGAACAGTCAGACGGACAGACACGCTAGTGGACATTGTTTTATACTATGCAATGATATTATAAAAGAATATTCAGAACTGACCACTTACATTTAAAATGTTTAAAAACTATTACAACATTCGAAAATAGAACTCTTCGGCTTTAAAATACAGTTTTTAACATGTATTTGTCATTTGTTTTTTGCTTTTAGCGCCATTTTAAAAATTACGTGTCTACATTACTATCTAAAATTTTCGTAGTTTCGTATTAAATTGCTACCCTAATCCTACTATTATAAATGCAAAAATAGGTTTGTTTGTTTATTGTTATGTTTTCACAACTTTTGCACGAATGTTGTGAAATGTACAAAAAAGGAAATAGGTTACTTAAATCCAGAAGAAAATGGAAAAAAAACCGCAGCTAAAAGCTAGTATTAATATAAGACGTAACTCTCTTTTGTGAATATATAATATGCATGAATATAAATTAATACTGTAAATACTGAGTTTTGTGAAGCACTGGGTAACGGTGGTTGTAAATTATTATGTTGCATTTCATTATTGTTACAACCTCGGTTAATTCACAACCTTGTTCTCTTGTAAATAAATAAAGTGACATTTTATCGCTCTTCATAATTCGGTCTATTGTGTCTTTACAGAGCCACGAGTAAATAAAAGGACACGTATTTATTGTCACTATTAGTTTGTCTTCAATGACCAGCCGTTAACACAACATGTATAATACAATATGGTTTTATTTCGCCAGTCTCCTTAATTGTATATATTTCACTAGAGCTTGTAATTTCTCTTGGACCGCTGTCTTAAATTAACTAAAGCGACTAACTGTTTACAGAAGCTTCTGTGAATATTTAAAATTACACAACTCTAGTCCTCACTGTGGGTCGTTGACAGGGTTGTATTTACCTGATCGTGCAAGGGGTATATGACAGTCGAACGCCGGGTACTAGGAGTGAAAGTGAAGCGTCATAGAACATAAAAAAATATTCTTTTTAAAATGGAGATGAATACAAATTATAAATACATATAAACAGAAATATATACAGCTAACTCTCATAATCTAAGACAGATTTATTTGGATCATTATAATTATGGAATCAGAATAAGTGACTATTAAAAACAATCCAAAGTAAAAATTAAATTATAACAGACTAGAGTCAACACGTGATTTGGCCTACATTTGCAGCTTTATAAATTGTGATACTATAACTTTTTATGTTTTTTTATTCGTTTTTATTTATCCTCTGTTCTTATTTTTATCAATTTTTCTACTGTAGGAAAATAAATATAAGAAATTGTTTTATTCTTTGTTGTATCTTCTTACTAATATCCCACCTATGGATGGTCGACACAAAATATTTTCCTATTCCACTCTCCTCTGTCATATCATTCTTCCCATAAACAATATATAATATGACTTTTCCGTTCTAAACTCTCTTCTTACTTTTTTATCCTCATTATGTTCCCATAATTAATATATAACTTCCGTTCTAAACCATTTTCTTAATTTTTTTCTGATTACATGACTTTTCCACCCCGACGTTTAATATACTTAATACGGCCCTGGATGTTAACTTGGCGCGAATATTTTAGTTAAGCATTTTAGTTTACGCAGGTAGTATATTTAATGTTGCTTTCACGCAATACACTAGAAGGGGTTAATTTTGGACGTTTTGAAGTGACTTCTTTCACCGCGTTGAGTGATATTTGGCAGGAATCCGCGTTACCTATTTAATTTAATCCCTTCCTGTCCTTTCCATAACTGAACCACGCGCGCTGGGCCTCGGAGCCATAGTTTTACGGTAAATACTATCTGGGCACGAACTTAAAAGGTCGCAACTTCTTATCTCTGCCGCACCGTGAAGCTATGGAACAATCTCCTGGCTAGTGTGTTCCCTCTTTCCTATAACATGGGGTCCTTCAAGCGTAACATGAAGAGACATTTACGCAAGCCGGCATGTCAGGGACGGCGTATCTCTTGGTAGTCGCCATTGTTTTTGGATCGTACTGTGCTCACTATCAGGCACAGTGCAGTCACTTTGCTGTGCTACAATAAAAAAAAACCTCTGATCTCGACATGCTAGTGAAGCTTCACTGACTATCAGAGCATGTTAGTGTTGTATTACGCTTGCGTTAGACTAACGATGCGTAGTGTTATAACAGAGTGTGTTCATTTAATAATTATATACTGCATTAAGGTTGTGCAGCCCATCATATATTTGATTAACTCCTTAACTATATAAAAATGTATATAATTATTTCTCGGAGTATCAATACAAATGAAAACCAGAGTAATGTTCACAAGTTCATTTCACAAATTATGAAATTTAAATAATTCAGTCTTCAATCGATTTGAAATTTAGAAAAAAGGAGACAGTTTTTCCATCCTTTTGAATTTTCACTTCTTTCGACAGTCCTTATGAGTTTTTTTTTTATTTTAACATGTCAAAATGACGTCGCTCTATTTTATTGTAGGTTCAATAAATATACATTCTATCAGCACTTGTCGCTATCACATGAGTCTGTAAATCTTTCAGCAGTACAATGCACACAGGCACATCCCGAAACGTGTCAAAACAAGAGACAGTCAGTGATGCGCTTATGGGCACTCCTTTGATTACATGATAATGGCTATATTCAGTCTCATCCTGGAGCGTAAACCAACCACTATAAAGTAAAAGCGAAGTTATTTGATAGTCATTTTTTTACACAGAGGAAAATCCTACATTGGAAAATGTCATATTGCTAAGAGACCGCGTGACTCTCAGGATGAGTCAGATTTCTCCTCGCTTCTATCTTAAAACTGCTTAATTGCGATAATGTTTACTTTTTGCAGCACCTTAATTGATGGAGTTGATCGGAATATAATGTGAAATAAAAACTATAAACCGTTAAAATGATTGCGTTGTCGCTGCCGCAGACCGTGCAAAAGTAGTAAGCGGGCGCGGAGTTAAGGGGCACAAGAGCAATCCAGAGAGGCGTGGAAAGTCATTTCTTGCCAATATATATAGAATAGTTTTTACAGTAATTGAATGCGGTGGGTATTGCTGCAATAAGATGGAGTTGCGCGGATCATCTAGTTTATTGTATATAAATGACCACACCCAAATTTTAATTCAAACTGTCGCCAAATAAACAGTACCAAGCATTCATTATGCAGTATTCTCAGAGCACAAGGGAACTATACAAATAAAACTACGTTAATTTTGCAGCTATCATAGTCGGGAACGATAAAACTGTAAACATATCTAACTATATCATACTAGGAGTTATATTCTCGCTGCAAGTTTGTCACTACAGACATTCAGCAACTTTGTCGTCCTGTCCGGTGCATTTTGGACAAAAGTAACTCGTAAAAAACTGAAGCAAACGAATATGAACCTTATATAAAATGAAATATAAATCGAACTACAAGTTTCCTTAAATGTGTCAGCCTTCACTGACGAACGTTGAGTTAGTGATGGTGTTAAGCAATTTTATCTCTTGCGCCTTTTAGTTAAGGTTCAACGAAATATAGCAACAATGTAGTGTTAACACTCGTTACGGCACTGTCGTATAGTTTAAATGCTACAAATTGCTATTCAAAACGTCATCACGTTTTGTGGCCTGTATAATACCAGAGAGTGTTTTACGACGATATGAAAATATTCGTGTTGTGTGAATTGGAACGGCAGTGATATAGAGGCCACGCTAGAACGCGTTGTCGTTTTTATTAAAATTTATTTAGGTGGTCAACAACATGTCGGCGATTTCGTACTTGTCTATTTATTGTTTTTGTCACTAGCTACAATCTATCTAAAATGAATAACTATTTTATTGGCATGAAAATTATAAAAAAAAAAATTGTTGTACTGACTACGCTATTGGCATTTCAGGCCTTTACAGCTTCACAGGAGTACTACTTTGAAGTACTGATCCGCAACCTTTTTGTGTGACGAAAAATGTGGCGATAATCACTGTGTCGGGTAGAGTGGGAGCAGTGTCTCTCTTGCTTTCGTTTTCCACAATTTTCCACTATGATCTCGCGGTCTATCTGTAATATTACTTAAGTTGACATACTTTCTGAGCTTTAATTTTATGTTATATTTGCTCCGTTGCTTGAAATCTCAATAAATATGATCAATAAAAATTAAAAAATAAGTGTTGAAATCTGTTCTACTAGTTTCAAGAGATGAGAGCATTCAAGCAACCTCTTGACTTTTGTAATATTATTAATTCATATTTCAAAATATTTCCGAGTAAACTTAAAAATGTGTAATTTATATGAAATCTGTATTAGTCTATATCTATACTAATATTATAAAGAGATAGAGTTTGTGAGTTTGTAAGATTGTGAAGTTGTAGGGGGTAATCTCAGGAACTACTGGTCCGATTTGAAAAATTCTTTCAATGTTATATAGATCATTTATCGAGGAAGATTAGGCTAAGTCCACGCTAAGACCAATATGAGTGGAGAACCAATGAAGAATATTTTAAATTTGGATTTCTTTTTTCCTCTTGAGAGCTTCCGCTGCTTGAGAGCTTTAGCCCAAAGTAGCTATTCCACGCGGACGAAGTCACGAACAGAGGCTAGTAAAATATATTTTGTTTTTCTAGTCTAATTAAAATACCGATACCAGATGTACCAACCCTTCTATTCGTATAAAATCAGGTATGTAAAAAACATTTTTTTAATAACATCAATAATAAAAAAGTAAGAATCTTACGTAGGCGGTTTTGAAAGCGCAGCGACGATATACATATGTACCTATAAAATCTCGAATATAACCTTTTATGTATAGTCTACTCTCCAGACACATGAATCATAAATACGGCCAATAAAACCTTGGATAATATTCATAAAATCCCGCAGAGTTGTATCGTAAAGAGATCGTTTTTACTTAATGAAATATAGGAAGTAGCTTTATGAGTTAACGTTCTGCAGCTAATGCTTTTTATTGACTTTAATTTGAAGGATGTTACATTATTTTTAATTTATTATATCTGTTAAGGAATGTGGGCCGTATTACCCTAAATATTTGTAAAAAACTCAGGCCAATGGTCCCTTTTTTTTGTAACTCATAGTTTACTTCGTCCCAGATGCGACACATTCTTGAACGACTTTGCAACGTGTTGACGTCCCGCGTATTTTTAATATTTGTTTTGTACTATTAATTTATATAAGCTTCTTAAGCGAGGTTTTGAAACGTGTTGATGTCCTACGCGTATTTTTAATATTAATTTTATTCTATTAATTTGATATAGACATTCTCGTGGGTTTTTGAAGCGTCTTAACGCCCCACAAGTATTAATATTTGTTATATGTTTTGTGTAATATATTAATTTTATATTGAACATTTTGAACTATTGAAAATACTTTCGTCATTATTGTGTTTATCAGTGTTTGTGCTTCCTACACATCTTACACGAATACATACAAACAGTACACACACACCATTATACACAGACCTAGCACAGTGGAAGCGTGACAGGAACGCCGAGCCTGTAAGGTGAGTGGATTAACGATAATTGACTCTTATTATTATAGAGTTGCTGTTTAAATAACGGTGTTACTCAGGAGTGGTCATCACCCCGAAGAAAATATTTAAAATGGGCCCAGCACATTCCGTTTTGTGTTGGTGACTACCTCCTACAATATCCATATATAACTCAAGGTTGTTTTATATCAAATTCTTATTGATTTCTCTGTTTATAAAGGAATATTTTTTATCTAACTAACGCTATTGAGCTGACGGCCTTCTCAGCTCCACCGGACTAACAAGGCGAGCATTTAAGGCACTTTACCCCTTGGCAACAAGATCAAGAATGCCTGAGTGGCCGAACCTCAGTTTGGGCTGTTGCCTTGGATGGCACGTTTCTTGCAATTAATGACAACAACCCAAAGCAACTTGCCTTACACGCTCGACTTAGTAATCTGGTGTAACTGTAAAAGCCCGTTAGGTCAACAGTCTGCTGATCCAAAAAAAAATAAAATATAGATCAGGTTGGTACCGTATTCTCCCTTTTTTTTCTTTGTTAACTAGATAATGATTTGCATTAAAAAAATCTGAAATATATGTTATATTTATGTTGCTTTTATTTTTCGTGACATCAACACAGACTTTATTTTTGAGTATCTATTCGCCATACTTCATGTCGCTTACGTTTTCTCTATCTTTGTATAATATTCAATACAGTTTTTAGGACTTAAAAAAGAAACTAAATCTATAGGAATGAATCGTCGATGTATTAGCACCTAAAGAAAAACTGCAAAAGCTTTAACTTGGTCGAATTTCAACTGCTGGACTACTAGCAAAGTTAGGGGTGTCAAGTTCAAATCCAGATGATAGAGTTGAAACAAAGTTCAATAAATGAAACTAGCACAAGTCGCTAACCATGAAGTACGAAGTATTTGCCCACATTAAAATGGCAGTAACATTCCTGAATAAGTAGGAGTAGTGGACAAAATAGAAAAAGTGGAAAGTCTGCTATTTAATATTTTCTAATGCCCATTTTGTAATATCTGGCAACACTTAATTGTCAATATATTATCACAATTCGACCGAAAAGTGGTGCAAGTTGCAGATTTTACTTTTATAGTTGTATACCAATTAAAGACAGTCATTTATCTTATGTAATTAATTAAATTAACAACCTTAATTAATTTTATACCAGCGAGTCACATTCGGTACTATTGTAACGAAACTAAATCATACTTAAAAAGTATATTATAATTAGTTACCAACTTCATTAGAGTCTAGCCTTTTTAACGTTTCATTTTAAACTTTATAATGTATTTAATGTTTCATGTTCATTTTGACAAAGAGCTTTAATGTTTTTAACAATAAGACAATTAGGTGGAGTTTTTGTCGGGATCTTGGAATGTCATGTGGTGGTTTTTATATTTTATTTATAGCCTTGTGTTATTTAGCTCTATGTTGTGTAATATTGGTGGTGTTTTTGTAATATAGTTTGGATATTGTGCACAAGTGAAGTGGATCGTAAATAAACCACGGAGCATGGATTCTGACGTGCCACAAAAACTCCTTGGAAAATTCTAACAAGACGGCCACCATCGTTAGCTCATTAAAGTGATCGCAAGAGACTTGTAATATCATTACCCACTCGACGATGGCAGTATTAATCTACTATAAGATTGGTTCCCAAAAAAAA
>JACEII010000035.1:6096982-6137421 GCA_014332785.1 Antheraea mylitta
TGTTATATTACCAGTATATGAGTTCTTCAATGGTGGGAAGTTTGAAAATGCTAAAACTAGGACGACTTTGATCTTTAAATTCTTCAACAAATTGAATAGACATTATTTAATTCAGACAATGGAAACTTGATAAAAGAATAATTTGAACGAAGAATCTTACTACTGATAAGAATAAAACTGGCGTTATAATTATTTATGTCTGCATAGTATGTCATTAAACAATTTTGGTTAAGAAAGTTTTAGAATAAGCTATAAATGTAATTTTTCATCACATTCTAACCAGATAAGAAGATATGCTTTAAGTTAGAGTATATGCCTATAGGAACTAGGACCCAGTTGCAAATGTCGAAGCTTTTATAGATGCTTGGAGATAGATTTAACTACAAGTTATAAGTTAACACGTTCTGTGCCACATCTACCACCGATGGTACACGTTAAACTTGATCTTTAGGCAACGTGTACCACCGGTGGTACACGTTATACCTGACCTTTAGATCACGAGTACCATCGGTGGTACACGTTATACTTGATCTTTAGTACACGTGTACCGATGGTACACAATTTGATAACTTTTGAAAACGTAAGAATTGCTTACGTTATGTTATGTATGATGTTGTAATGTAAATTGTATGATAATACTTGATGTAGTTCGGTGAAGCTGACAAGACACATCAAGTCATTAGCGTGGACAGTTCGAAATAAAAGTATGATACATATTTTTGTCAAAATATCAAATGGTCTGAAGAACACGTCAAGTAAAAATTGCTTGGCACGGAATGTGTTAACCGATGGTCATTAAAACATCTCTTAGCATTATGCTATAGTTCCATCACGATGTTTCTCTTCACCAAAAGTTCAGGGTTCATTATAGGATTTACATCATCGCTTCTCTAGTGAAGAATTGTTAACTTTTCATTGCTAGATCATCGAGACACCTGGTCTTTGGGAAAAAGACACCACATCATCAAATATTCGTATAACGGATGAAGAACGAAGAGAACAAGGCGGATCATGTTACGAGACTACTTGCACGATATAATTTTAATGTTGTATAGAATTGCTTTCGAGTGATTGTTGATGGAATGAATGTGCCTGTCAGCGGTGATTGGTTAAAATGCTTTCTGGGAAGGCGTTTATATTCATAATTTCAATAATACTATAAGCAAAAAGGTGTAGATACGTTTCCTACATGATATTTTGACAAAACAAATGACACGTCAACGCACACATACGTAAAGTAATATTGTAACGCCACACTGTCTTAGATAAAATGTGAAAGTAAGTTGGCATATCCTCAATATCGGTGGTGAAAAAGAAATGGTTATATTTTGCTTAGATACGGGCACATTTATGAGACGCCGTCAAAAATATGCTAGTTAGCCAAGTTTTAACAAGGCGCTGTCGAAGTGCTTATGACGTGTCTACAGCTTTTTAATTATAATATCATTGCAAAATTTTATTCAAATGAATTTTTGTGAAATGAAATAATTTGGGCATCGTAATTTATAATTTACAGCAATAAATAAATATGCTTTGATTTTTTTCTATTTAAAAACATAATTTACCGAGTAAACTTGCGTATTATATGTTCACATAAATCAACCGTATCAAATGGTTAAAAGAGTAAACTGAATAATTTACGATGTAAGTTTTTAATGAGTGTTGAATGAAAAGTTACTTGCCTTTTAAAATGTTTTAAAATTGTGAGGCAAAAGTTAATTTAGCCAAATATCAAAATGTCAAGCGAATTAAAATTTATAACCTATGCCTTTAGAAAACCTGTAAAAAAATAATATTTTATATGTATATATCTGTTTATTGTAATAGAAATGAAAAAACATTGTGTGGTTTTATGAAATCACGATGCAAATGGAACTTTTTTTTTCGGATCGTTGGCATTTAACTGAAAATTTTCGAGAGTCGTGTTTTTAATCCTAACTTAATAATTGGGAAATGGGAATGATAATGGGAAATCAATATTAGACAAGATATCTAACTATATATTTTAATTTCAATCCGCGTATTAGAGTACGAAATACATAATAAATAAAATAATTCAGATGATAGGTGCATGTTAAAAACTGAGAAGAATATGTATTTAAGTCATGGACACCGCCATTAGCCTTGGTTGCTCTGTCGAGCGTCTTTCACTTTAATGCTGTTGGCTGGCAATTTAAGGCTGTAATGCGACACGCGATAGATGGGCGAAAATATTTGAGGTGATGGAAAAAAGTTTCATATTATAAATAAGTAGACAGAAAATAATTATCCTTATATCAAATCTTTTCTTATTTTACTTATCGTATTTAGTAACCAAACATCACTATTGGAACTTATCACTGCTAATATTAAATGTGTATATTTTGTGTTTTGCAAAAGTCTTGTGATAAATTTTGTATTGTGACAAAATGGTGGCCTCCTTAGTAGAACTTTGCAGAGAGTTTTTGTAACGTATGAGAATTTATGTTCCATGTTATTATTCCCAATTTAGTTCTTATGCACGATAATTTAATATAATGCAAAATTCCCATCAAAATTACAAAATATGGAATCAGAAATTTTAATACTAAAATAAAACCCCGTATAGAAGTTAAGATCCTGCTAACAACTCCCATCACAATTTCTTGTTCTGTCAAGTCATTCATCAAATAATTTAAAAATAGCACAGTGTAAATAATATTTGTTGATAATTGGGTTATGATAAGATTCTGCTTAGAGTACATAATTAATGCCAAACGCAAATGGGTATACACTATAAAAATATTTAATTTTACCATATTAATTTATTACGTATAGGAAGCGATGATTGTAAAAATCACTGATATAATTAGTTATAATTCCGAATAAGATGCATACCGGATACCACTTCAATAAATGTTATTGAATCATGCAACCCTTTGACTGTGAAACCCAAAAATAAAACTTCAAACTTTTTTATTAACCATGCTATCTTAATTAATTTAATAAAAAGTGAATAAATATTTTAATATCATGTCACGGTACGTCATAACACTGTACGTGGTAGTACCACGCTGAAGCTATTACTGGTTTCAACATGAATGGGTTGGCTCATCTGGGGTACCACCCTCTCGTAGAAAACCGACGTGAAGTAATAGTGGTTGCATTGTTGCGTTTCGTTCGGTCAGTGAGAACGCTGGAGGCCCACCTTCCCTCATCTCTCCCCCCCCTTCCCCTTCCTCCTTCTCCACCCTTCCTCTTATCTCCCAAACATAGGCTGGCAACGCACTCACAACTCTCCTGTTGTTGCTAGTGTCTATGGACAGCGGTGACCACTTAACACGGGGTGACTCGCAAGTTCATTTGCCTCCTATGACAAAAAAAAATACAGTGTAATCTTTTTGTACCGAATTTGAAGGGTCCCAGCATTTTTTCAGTGAGTTTTCGTCATACGGAGAACAAAGAGCAAATAGATGGTTTTGTGGTAAACCAACCAAATTGATCTAATCTCAACGCTATAGAAAGTATTTGATGTGAAACATCCATAGGCGAAGGTAAACCTGATTGTTGGCGTGGCGATACAGGCGTGTGTGTGAGATGTGGCGATGCGATACCATGCGCAAGCGACTGTGCGCAATCTCTCTTGCCGCACTGAGCTGGCATACATATAGTGTTTACAGTATTGTTTACTACGTTACACATATGTTTCACATCTGCCAGGCGTCCCGTGACGGCTTAATTTTTTACGTTAAACGTACGACGTTATGAAGAGATTACACTGTATTTTATATAACACTTCGTAGCCATTTTACAGGTGATAAATGAAAACCTGTTATATTTTAATGAAATACTGTTTACAATAATTAGCGACTACAACAAATACCGAATGTACAGACGACCTTTTTTTCGTTTTTGACCCGTATCCTAATACAAAAAAGTATTACGCCAGGGATAACCAGCCAAGCGACCTTTTTGTTTGCTTGTCGACCCGTATCCTACACAAACACAAAAACTGAGTTTAGCAAGGACTTCCTACCGAAGCAAGCGCTTTTTTTAACTATTCGTTCTAATGCATATGATTTACAGACATTTTTAGTTTTATAATATAACTAGCTTCTGCCCGCGACTTCGTTTGCGTGGAATAGTTACTCTGGGCTAACGTTAACACGAAGCGGAAGCTCAAGAGGAAAAAAAACGATTTTTAAACATTCTTCATGGGTGATCCGCTCCTATTGGTCTTATCGTGATGATATATAGCCTATAACCATCCTCGATAAATTAGCAATATAAGAATTTCGGCTGAGTACCTTAAGCGCTCGCCTTAGTAGTCCGGTGAAGCTGTTAAGACCTTGCTAGGTCAATAGCGTAGTCAGTTCGAGAAAAAAAAAAACAATATAAGAATTTTTCAAATCGGACCAGTAGTTCCTGAGATTACCCCCTACAACGTCACAAACTATACCTCTTTATAATATTAGTATAGGTA
Source organism: Antheraea mylitta (assembly GCA_014332785.1). NCBI lineage: Eukaryota > Metazoa > Arthropoda > Insecta > Lepidoptera > Saturniidae > Antheraea > Antheraea mylitta. Next base: position 6,101,424 of record JACEII010000035.1, read on the forward strand.
AACTAACAGCAGTATAAATGCATACAACACAATATTTTAAGTCATGTGAAAAATAACAGTTATGCAATAGAAATGTTTGTGAGTAAAAATCCACTTTCATTGAGATACGAAAGAAAACATGATCAGCTTATAACGGATCACGTCACGGTATAACTCAATAGTATCTTTCTAAAGATTCTTTCACACGTTATTGCATCATAAAACTGCTGCATTTGCGGGGTGGTAGGGTTTTACAGCCTGACTGGGTCGCAACCACCATGTATATGGCGAAAAAGCCCGTAATAGTGATTCGCTTCTACGGGTCGCGTTTCGGGATCAGCCTGTGTATAACCAGCTTATTACAGGCCGGCATGATAGTGGCGACCGGCGATGGACAGTGTGTTAATCGGTGGTCGCTATTATTTTTGGATTGTACTGTGCTTACCATCAGGCATATTGCAGTCACTTTACCGTGCTACAATAAAAAAAATGTGACCCGTTCGTACCATATGAAGACATGGACATGTACTAAGTTAAAGTATAATCCGCATAACATATGCTCAAACATGTAATAAACTTGCATTCATGGCAGGCATTAATTGAACAACTTTGGCTAGATCCACGGGATATTGATGGGTCGTTCACTTTACTCATCACTACCACGCCTCGTTCTTATCTCGTTCGTTAACGACCAATAAAATGTGAAAATTATCCTTTTTATTTTATACTAATACGAAACCGTCAGCAACATTTAACCCGTTCAAGTCCTGTACTGTCCACGCATTTCAGTCGCCTATGGAACACTAATTTGTAAATTGAGATTATCAACAAAGAGTCGGCAAGGCGTATGTGATACCTCCGGTGTTGCAAGCGTCAATAGCCTGCAGCGACTGCTTAACATCAAGCGGCCCGCATGCTTGTTTGCTACCATCGTGGTATAAAAAAAAATTAGTCCATTAGTATTTTAGTATCTCTTTCACATCTTTTGGCTCCGAATATTAAATATGTTGTGGATCCCCAACAACAAGGACGCCGGGTCGTCGCAGACGGTTGCAGGAGATTTGGAGAGAGAATTAAAGAGCGTTATATGCTGATAAATTTCTCGTGTGTCCCGATCGATGATGCAAAGTCGGTTTGCGTTGCAGGGGACATCGAAGGCTGCCACTGTTGATGTCTAAGTTAGTTTCGACGTCGTTTCTTTGTTTTTCTCCTGCAGGGTGACTCGCAGCGTTTAGGTGTTTTACACTGGCGTGAACTTGAATGGGACGGGTGTCCGTATCGATAATGCCGTGCCGTTAACTCTTCACTTAGCTCGGCGATTTTTAAGCTGAGCTTCTCAATCTGTTACCGGAGAACTTCTACTTGTGCAGAAGCAACTGGATCTGCAGCAGTAGTGTAGCTTCCTGGCTCCATTTTTATGCTTCGTCGGGGTCACCAAATGTTGTGGATCACCAACTACAAGGACGCCGGGTCGTCGCAGACGGTTGCAGGTGATTTAACGAGAAATTTATCAGCATATAACGCTCTTTAATTCTCTCTCCAAATCTCCTGCTACTGTCTGCGACGACCCGGCGTCCTTGTAGTTGGTGATACACAACAAATTTTTTTATACAATTTATTAATTCAATCTCAATACATAATATCAATACAAAATATCAGTATTAGGTGTACACAGATTTTTATACTACCCGTCGTAAGTCTCACGTAAGGTACGCAACTGCATTGGCGGTCATGCTTACTAGCATGTCATGACGAGAAATTGTAAATTTATTTTCATCTAAGGAAATACCTCTCAACACGCCCAAAGAAGTTTTCACTTCAAACAAAAAATACCAATAATTTAATTGAAAGGTTTTAAGTATCGGAAATGCAAAATGGATTCCGAATAATCCGGTATTCGGTACACTGTGATATGATTATTAATGGTGAACCATTGTTAATGTGATATTTCACGCGATTCTGGATTTTAACAAATATTGAAATTAATAAATTAATTATCATTGTTACAGACATTTTAATGTTTTCACCGGTTGTATTTTTATTGTAATGATTTTTTTTTTATTTGTAATTATATCATTAAATATATTAAACGCAGAAGATTGTTTGTTTTTATTTTCCGAACCCTAAACTTAACCTCAAAGAAAATATTAATGAGAATCTCTCTTTAGGAGAATGCACAAAATGGTATATTCTACCTTCTTATTACATACTGACCATATTATACCAGTACTGTTTCATAAAAAAAATAAATTCAAATACATTTTTCTCTTTGACAGCCGATCTTCAAGATTACTGCCCTTAAGTAGGTAATAGTATTACAAGTATGTGATAATTTCACTGTTCTAACAAGATGGTGACCTTGTTAGAACTTTCCAGGGAATTTTATGGCGTCTCGGAATCTATGCTCCGTGGTATTATTTCCCATCCACTAACTACCCTTGTGCACAATAACCAAACTATAATACCTAAAATATCACAAAATATACAGCAAAACAAGACAAGATTGATTATGAAACATCACAAAGTATAAAACAAGATCCTCTGCAGCGTCCGTCTGTTTGTTCGCGATAAACTCAAAAACTACTGACCAGATTTTCATGCGGGTTTCACCAATAGATAGAGTGATTCATTAAAATGTGTTAGGTATACAATTTGTCTATACTTTTTTAATTATCAGGGCAAGACCATCGTTCGCCGGGCCCGCTTGTAAAATATAAAAGCAACTAAATGACACTAATATCCCTCCAAAAACTATCCAATACAATTTTAGATATCTGTTAATTTCTTTGATACGTTGTGTACGAAATTGTGGAGATTATTGTTGTTTCAATTTTTAACATTATTTCAGTTCATACATAAACAATTTAACTGTTGTGTAGTTAGATATAATAGTTTGATGTTCAAAGGGGTTCTTCAGGGACTAAATTGAACAAAAAAATTCTGATTTTGGTTTTAACAGACTAATAGTTTTTTTTTTTAGTGGAACTTATCACGAAGTACAGTGCAGTCACTCTGTAGGCGTCTCATAGCACATCTATATATTAATACGTGAAGCAAATTTTTTGTATCCCTTTTTAACCTACTAGCCGTCAACGGGTGAACTAGAAATTTGGCATAGTTAAAGTTTATATGGCGGAGAAGTGCAGAAAGCTGTTTATTTTGCGGACAGCTATTGCGGTATAAAGATGTCTTGAAAAGACACATGAAGGCTTGCAAAATATATCCCTCTCTATGGGAAACAACAGCTGCGAAACGGTCAGAGTGGAAAACTTTTTTACAAAGACAAATTTTCACGGTAGAAGAAAAGAGGAGATTGATATTAGACGTAATGAATTAAAAGCCAGTCCACCTAAGGCTATAAAATAAAATAATAATGGTGTATTGACCTGTCCCAAGTGTGGCCGTACGTTTAGAGCGAAGGTAGGATACGCCAGTCATTTACATGCACACGAAAGGGCGGAAAAAATAAACTGTTAAGTTTCTTTAGCGGTCGCTGTAACCGATAACTGTTAGGAGCAGATGATGATGATGAATATTTCTGTGCCGGCAGAATTCGGATAGTTAAATAAACGTTTTTTTGCGTCATCGGAAATGCATTTTAATTTATAACTTGTTTGCAAACAAAATTTTCAACTACAAATGCATCATTAGTTATTTAAAAATTTAATATCGACCGTTTATACTTTTTTTTTCGAACTGACTACGCTACGCAAGACCTTTACAGCTTCTTTTTTTTTATTGAAGCACGACAAAGTGACTGCACTATACCTGATGGTAAGCATAGTACAATCCAAAAACAGTGGCGACCACCAAGAGACAGATTATCCATCGTCGGTCGCCGCTGTCATGCCGGCCATAATGACGAAAGTCACCTGGTACTTGATATGCACAGAGTGATCCCGAAACGCGACGCGCAAAAGCGAGTCACTATGACGGGCTTTTTCACCATGTACATGGTGGTTGCGACCCAGTCGGGCTGTTAAACCCTACCACCCCGCAAACCTTCACCGGACTACAGACAGTTTATGCATTTTGCATTATAGGCTACTTTCAAAATCCTTTAGATTCTGACATAATCGAAAACGATCGTAATATTTTTTCTTCCCTTATATCTCATATTAACATAACCACTTAAGAATCCAGAAGCCTGCTCTTAAGTATATAGATACATCATTCGACCAAAACACACTGGCACCGATAAATTATGAGAGGAACGTCTCTTTTATGTTATATTTGTCAACGTTTATCCGAAGTCCTGAGCGATGGCCACTCGTTAATGAGGCGACTTCATCTTGGACCCATTGAGGGCAGCCCCCTTCGTCCCATTTGTCCCCAGTGTTCGGTGATAAATTGATATGTCCCTGTTTGGTATTAACCGAGAACATCGGAAAAGATCTTTTAGAGCTGGTGCGGGTGGCGTGAAAACACACGGTTTTATGTACTTGGGACGGAAACGTAGCGTTTATTGTTTCTTTTACGTTACATAAAAACTTGGTAATGTATGTTCTTCTAAATTTGGACAAATTTTATGAAAAATAATTTACAACATTCATTGAATGTCATTTTAGTGGATAATAATATATTTATTGGTTTTTGCCCACGGTTTTACTACGTTCATTAATATAGATTTAACCTAATTCTATTTTTTTTTTCTCTTATTCTGCAGACTATTGGTCGACACCTTTTTTTGCTTTCGTGTAATTTGTTATACACATCAAAAATCGTATCTGTGAGTAAATATCTGTTTTTTTTTATATATTTGTTTGTTATTATTATTATATTTTACTATAACCGATTTTAGGATGGACTTCTTAGTGATGCTATTGTTTGTATGGCGGATGCATTTTGATCCTTTAGTGAAGTGACAAATATAGGCCATATTTGTCACTTTGAAGCGAATCGTTAAAGTTATACAAAGATAATGTGTCATAATTTTTATTTTAAGAGTATTTATTTCTGAAAGTACGAGCCAGATTTTGAATATTAATTTTTTATAGCCAAATACTTGAGAATATCTATGACATTTTAACATCGTGTTACAACGCTATACCTCAGAGCAATTACCGTCAAAATGCAGCACACTTTGTACGTCAAGTACAAACGAACTAATAATGCATTAGTACGGCCGAAAAACGTGGCGGGGCGAGAAGTGTCTGGTTTGAAAAATTCGCACTAAGCTATCTGAGAACAACTGAACGTCACCGGGAAGGGTCAAATTGTAAATGCCTATGTCAGCAAGGTGAATAATAACAACAACAATGATACACAATCCATTCGTGTGCTCGGCTCCCAATATGTCATAGTTAATACGGACCTTATATAATATTTTTGTAAATTTTAAACGTATAGTCATTAAATATTATGGTGTCTATAAGTTTTTCTCTCATTGTGGACACAGCTAGACAATGCTATATTTGGTTAAACAATCGGTTATAATGTACTAACAATTTAGAAAAAATATTTTAAACAAGTTGTAGAAGGTTTGATCGCCACGTCAGCTACCTATTGGCGTTCTGAAACTCCGAAAAATCCACAGTTCTACACTTTTGCCATATACGGTAGTATTGAAAGAACATTTCTCAGGTTCAGGTTTCCTCACGAAATTTCATTCACCATCAACCTGTAGTGTGTTACCAATTAAAATTAATAAATGTATGCAAGTCCCAAAAAAAAAAAATTGGTAAGGTATAAAGTATAAAGCTAAGGTATAAGTGGTGGGGACATCAAATTGGTAGGCGACCGGCCAAACCATTCGACTATAACGGATATAATGGTAATATCAAGTTTACGAGATATTTAAATCTTGTTATTGAGTTTAGAGACTTCAAAACTTATTGAGTTTAGAGACTTCAAAACATCTCTAAAACTCGTAACTATACAAAATTACTTACGAGCGTAGATGCACGTTTAATCGCTTCGTACGTTTCCATAGCATGTGAAAATAATATTTAATGATATTACACACTATTACCGTCTTTATGCTTGATATATTTTATGAATGAATTCGCGTAAATATTTTGGAATTTCAACATAAAATTATTACCAATATGTACACAGTAGATATTGAAGTAATTTTTTATTTACTTTATATACACGACCAAATAATATATAACGTAATAATGTAGGTATATAATTAATCTATTAGTTGAATACGCGGTATCGAGAAGCTTTTAACGTTAATTTGTGTTGGGAGCTTATTTTCATTATGTAATATCAACATTGCCTATAAATTCCTATCCATTTCTCAATATTATATGTAAAAGCATATTCCTTGACTTATATTGATATTGTGTGGGTGTTTGTATTATAAAAAAAATATTATGAATTCAATTTGTTTTTATCAAATATCAACATTTATCACTAATTGTTTGGGTCCATGTATGTTAAATATGGTTTATAAAAACAGTTATTTTCTTTATTTAAAAATATAACATACTCACATAATTTAACAAAAGTTGAAGATCTCCTTAAACCCTAGTTTACAGCATGATAGTCTTTGGAAACATTGAAACACATCATTTAAACCTTCACACACGGAGTTTTTGGCGGGATTTTAGTCTGTCATGTAGTGGATTTTATATTTTATTCATAATCTTGTGTTATTTGACTATATATTGTGTAAATTTGGTGGAGTTTTACGTAATATAGTTAGTTTATTATGCATAAGTCAAGTGAATGGAAAATAATAACACGGACCATGAAATTCTGAGATGCCACAAAAACTACCTGGAAGGTTCTAGCAAGGGATCCACCATCTTGTTAGAATATGGTTTCACACGATGCTTAATATTGGAATGATCACACGAAGTTTGTGATATTATTGACTACGTGACAATGGCAGTAATAATCGGAAAGATTGATTGCCAAAAATAAAGTTAAAAAAAAAACCACACACACACACACATATAAACAAATTAGCGCACAAGTACTTTTAAATTGTAGTTTGTACATTTATTCAAACGGTGGGGCATTGACATCTGTGATATACCTAGTTGAACACTAGTACAGATGTCAACGATAATTACTATTCATATGATGATAAACTAGTGTACTTCATATAGTAAAACTAGTGTACTTCATACAGTAATAAAATTTACAATCCAAGAAACGATATAACCACATGAAAAGACAAAATGTAAATGAGTTGAAACTAAAAATCGAATAACGTTCGCACCTGATAAATAATGAATGCAATCAAGACCATATTATTCGAATAATTCGATTAAGTTAAAGAAAGGCTATTTTTACTGGACCTTTGTTTTTGGTTCCCACGATCGATGAGCCGTTCTTTGTTTATATGCAATAACGAGTTTGGATACAGAATGCAACATTATTCTGATTATTATCACTCTAATTTATAGCATTTCGTTTTATCTTTCGAACTTTCGACTTGCTTTTAAAACAATGTTTGTTCTTCTCAAATCAAATAATAAATAGGGGAGAGTGGGGTAATTGAGAGCGACGGGTAAATGGGAACAGTTAGATAAATAGTACATCTCCCCGTACTACACTGTCGCGAACCTATTCTACGGCTGAATGGAGAGCCATTCATAGCGTATGCGAAAGTAGGATTGAAAGGACGCACTAGTTTTGTCACTGTAAGTCGAACAATTATTTTTGTATTTTCGATATAATTTTTGTCATCAGTTATAACGCATGTAAGTAACATATTCTTGAGTTCAAAGGTATTATGTTTTTGCTCATATCATACACGCAGTATCTGTTTTCAAATGTAACATAGATTGAAGTTAATGAAAAATGCTTTTGAAAGTGGCGGCCATTTTTATGTATATTGACTGATTCGGGTAATTGGGAACGGTATTAGTTAGATAATTTGGAACGTTCCCAATTACCCCTTACCCTCCTAATTACCCATAGAACTGCTGGTTGATTGTGTAAAAATATTTAAACTTTATAAATTATTTCAGATGCCTTGTAATTACGTAAGAAAGATCGATCAAACGTCTTTCTTGATTACCTGATACCATTCCCTTTTCCCCCACGGGATGATCTCAATTACCCCATAGGGTATCGGGCAAACAGGAACGGCAATGTTTTTTTGTTTTCGTTTATATTTTTATTAAAACGAAAAATTTTAAACAACGTTTTATAACTACTAAGTACATAGATAACTAAAGTTGATGTAGCAATAAAATTTTATTTAGTTTATAACCTTTTTCTAATATTTTTTAGCGTTTGAAGTTAAGTGTTCCCAATTCCCCTACTTTCCCCTACTTACTATCATTTACGCCACAATAAAGCGTCTAAAGATGTCGAAACTAACACCGGTTCGGAAAACAACCCAGTCACGAGAGCGATCGGCAAGAATCTCGATACATTACACGTTACAATGGTTTTTAGTGGGTGCACAGAGATGAGTCAATTCTAGACATCACCGTCGTTCACTGATCCACTCTATAATAATATATAATCTTTTGAAACCAAAATCCGCTTGACATTGCGCTGAAATCTACAGTCCGGCATATCGGTAATATAATTTAAGACTTTATTATAATACCTAACACTATTACCTAAAAACTGTTACTGGTTTTACTAAGCTTAAAACACTGAAACACTGGGAGGTCTAGTTTGTCACAGTTTTTAGTATTTAAATCATGCCCGTCTTTAACGAAATCCAATATTTCAAAATGACTGCGGGACATTAAATTATCAAGAATGTATTACAAGAATAGAGTTAGATACCGATATTTGGTATGGATAATTATTTATTTTTGTATAAAACGCATAAATCAAATAACAAACGCTGTATATCATCTAGTGTCATATATTAGATATATTTCTGAAGGAATATGACACTTCGAAATAAAATCAGATCCGTGGAAACCTATTGTTACGGCGCGGCGGTATAAATATTTGCAATGCAAATCGGCAATTCCCATCATAACTCGAGATAAGAGAGAGTCGTAAAAACGCTGTAAACCTTGATCTTATCGGTCTTCTGGGATTCCTTTTTTTTCACAGCTTCATAATTACATATACAGCGTGGAAACGAAGAAACCATTTCTATAATTATTCTTCAATACAATATTTTAGATACCAAAAGTGGATTTATATTTAAAAAGAAACAAAAATAACAACAACACAAATACAAATCTCTACACGAAAATTCACATCAACACTTAAATAACTCAAGTAAGACAATTCATGATAAAACCCAGATAAATATAAATAATAATGTAAATTGGAAAGAACTCACGCAATACAAAAATAATCACGCACAAGTGACGATCGGCCGCAAACTTTCGACCAATGGCGTTTCAGGTCATTAGTAACACCCCCGATGTACGGAGACTCCTAAGAAATGGGGTGTAAGGGGTGTCGAGTAACATCTTAAGACACCCAAGTCAACCTCACCTGCACGTGGTGCACCCTGCTGATCAACGAACGAGGCAATGGCGATAGCGGGGTAGTAGGGTTTTACAGCCCAACTGGGTCGCAACCACCATGTACATGGCGAAAAAGCCCGTCATAGTGACTCGCTTTTGCGCGTCGCGTTTCAGGATCAGCCTGTACATATCCAGTGACTTTCGTCATTATGGCCGGCATGACAGCGACGACTGACGATGGATAATCTGTCTCTCGATGGTCGCCACTGTTTTTGGATTGTACTATGCTTACCATCAGGCATAGTGCAGTCACTTTGTCGTGCTTCAATAAAAAAAAAAAAAATATATTAATAGCAGTCACTCGCAACTTCGATTGCAGGATTCACTCCATCGTCCCACTTGCGCGAAGACACCTAAGCCAGAGTACCGCGACACCGCTTGTCCTGCGCAACGATGCACCGCACTAGCGCCGCCGCGTCGACTCCGTCGAGTCGACGAACTAACGACACCTCTACGTCTTCTAGCTCATCGAGACGTACGACCACAAGCTTGCTCACCGATCCCGCTGCTGCCAGAACGACGACCACCGCTTCTCCCAATGGACTCCGACTCCGCACCGCTGCATGCACGCCGCAATCGCAGCCCTCAGAGACGCCACAGAGGTCGCTTAGCGGGTCGTCAACACCGGCAGACGCGTACGATAGTGATATGCTCACTCTCGCCCAGCTGATTTCATCTGGGGCTCTATCGTCGGGGATGACCCGCTGGATGGCGCTGTACCTCCGCCTCCAAGAGGCTGCGCAAAACGGCGAAGAACCTGCCGCCGAAGACACAGTGTCGCTTGTACGCGCTGCTCGTGGAAACCTCAACCCGCCCTTGATCCCGGACATTACAGTTAGCTCGATCGGTAGAGCGCTACGCCGGAATCGCAGCGATCCCGAACCGGAGCTCACCGCGATACTCGCGAAATTGCCACACGTCTCGCTAGACGCCCGATCGCCGGATCAGAAGAAGCCGAGGACGGTCGAGCCCGCGTGAACGCTCCCGTTACGCGCCACCTTAGAACGCTCAGCAGCGCCGGTGCCCGCTCCCGCACTAGCGCCTACTTCGCCGCGAAGGGCTGCCCGCGAGCAGCCCTTGTCCCCGCCCGCGAAACCCGCGCGCCCATGGCGCAAAAATACGACGCCGCCTGCTGCACCTACACGCGTTACCGTGGCGAGAGCCCCGGTCGCCGCGATAGCAGCACCACTACGGAACTCAACTATACCAGAAGGCGTTACCGTAAAGAGCACACATAGCGCCTCGACAGTAGCGCTACGACCGCAGCACTACCGCACTACCTACGACGCCTTGCCAACGTTTTCCGCCGATCGTCATCGAGTACCTGCCCAAATGGACGGAGCACTTTAAACAATTGGCGGAAATGTGAGGACGATCACCTAACGCGCGACCGTTCGGGAATGGAGTCCGGTTCCTCCCGACCGAGCCCTTGGAGAACCAGATAATTAGACTACCTAAGGAAAATTGAACGGAGCGATGGGGTGAACTGGTTCACATATACACCCCCCTCTCAACCCAGACTCAAGGTCGCCATTCGCGCTTATTGAAGAAACCCACCCGTGCGAAGTTACTGAAGCTTTCCAAGATAAGGGACTGCACCCGGAGCACGCACGGGAGATAAAAGGAAGGAGAGAAAGACCTGGGAGCATCTTCTTTGTGCTCTAAAGAGAACGCCAGGAACAATACCCGCGATCTAGGAAACCACAGAGCTTCTCCACTTGAAAGTGAGAATAGAAGGATGCGTGGGAAGAGGGGCCCGGCACAATACCACCGGTGCCAGCAGTTCCGGCACTCCTGCCACAACTATCACCGCCCACTCACATGCATGCGATGTGGAGGCCCGTATTTTGCGCATCAATGCGCACGTCCACGAGAGGAACCGCGGATCTGCATAAATTGCGGGGGCGCCCACCCCTCCAACAACGCGACACTATGTCCGGTGTACAGAAGGGAAGCGAAAAACAGGAGAGCAATCACCATCACCAGGTCAGGTGTCACCAGAAAGACGAGACCTGCTCCTCCTCCCAGAAGAGATATCGAGGAGTCAGTGACAGGAAGCCTCATGGCGCCTGCGAATGACCCTCCCACACTGAATCCTGTTAAACAACAGAAGAAAAGAAGACCCCGCGCCCGTAAGGACGCGAGTACAACCGACTCCGCGATTGAAGCCGTATGTGAAGACCAGGTGGCACTTCACCCCGGAGACGCCTGCATACCCGCACCACAACAGAAGCCGATGACCACCGTAAGGAGGCCACACCCCGTCACCGCAAGCCCTAAAGAGGGTAACCCAAGGACGTGCCCATTTTCACGGGCACCGCTGGACAGGCCAATGAAGGAGGCAATAAGCCTCGAACAGTTCCCTCGTCCCCCGCGCAAGGGGGGGACTGAGATGACCCCGACGACGACTTCGCGTGTATTTGTAGCCTTATAATTGAGGTTACCATAAATTGTTACATTTTTTTCAATTGACTACGCCATTGGCCTGACAGTCCTTTACAGCTTCACCAGACTACTAAGCCGAGCGATTAAGGCACTTAGCCAAAATTATTATGTTACTCTAAGCATTATGTTTATAGTAGGCCGATGAAGCTGTGAAGACCTTGCTAGGTCAATAGCGTAGTCAGTTCGAGATTATTTTACTTATTAATAATTTTGTAAGTATTAGAATCACGCTGAAGCTATTATTTCGTCCAGGGTAGTACCACCCTCTCACAGAAAACCGACGTAAAGTTTGTTGCGTTTCGTTCAGTCAGTGAGAGCGCTGGAGGCCCACTTCTCCTCATCTTCCCCCTCTCGTCTTCCCCTTCTTCCAAGACAGGCTGGCAACGCACTTGTGATTCCACTAGTGTTGTAAGTGCCTATAGATGGCGGTGATCACTTAGTATCAGATGACCCACCTGTTCGTTTGCCTGCTGTGATATATAAAAGAAAATATAGTTGTATTCCTCTTCCGCAGTTTCACACAGTTCTATCTCATTATAGTTATTTTCTCTAGTACCATATATAAGAATTTTGACAAATTAGGACGATTTTAGGTCTTTACCTAAGTCTTTAGTTTAGATATTTACCATTAACTTTGCTCGCCACTTCGTTCGCGTAGACTCAAATTGTTCATTAAATTATGTAACTAAGAAATCTAAGAATGCACATCGAAATAACCTAATCAAACTTAATTCCAAATTCTAAGAAAATCGTACATCGTATTTTGATTAAATAATTAACAGCAATTAACCTGTTTAAATAGAAAAGCAGAAACTAAGTAATATTATAAGTCACCTGTTGTTAAGCAATCACCGCCGCCCATAGACACTAGCAACCCCAGAGGAGTAGCAAGTGCGTTGCCAGTCTTTGTTTGGCAGAATGGAGAGAAAGGAAACGGGGAAGGGTGAGGAGAGGACAGGGGAGATGTGTCTCCGGCGCTCTCACTGACCGAACAAAACGCAACAATGCAAGCACTGTTACTTTAGGTCGGTTTTCTGTGAGTGGTGCTACCCCGGACGAGCCGACCCATTCATGCTGAAACCAATAATAGCTTCAGCGTGGCTCTACCACCTATTAGTATATGATATCCCAATATAATAATTTTATATCGTATTTCTTCCTTGATAACACATTTTGTAACAACATAACTATAGTAAAAAAGGCTAAACATGAACTTCGTAATATCAAATTCAAATTATTTACCGGGTATAATTTTTAGAGTCGGCAATTTACCTATCGCTTCCTTCGTAGTCTGCTGAAGCTGTTAAGACCTTGCTAGGTCAATAGCGTAATCGATTCGAAAAAAAAACTTTCGCTTCCCTGGATATCACTTGGGTAGATTCGAGAATAGTCAACGATAACATTCTCACGTCCTTACTGAATAAAACTTTTTAAATAAATCAAAAAACAATCGCAATCACTCAACGTTTATCGTCGCCATTACATCGGGACGAGATCGCCTTATTCCAACTTAAAACGTGAAGGGAAACCCGGCCGTTACACTAAGACCATAATCTTTATCAGCCCTTTGGGCAGCGGTTAGCACCCTATCAATTGGGCACGACGGCTTCAATAAATTGCTGTTCAGATAAAAAAAAATCTAACGCATTCAATCCGTCCTCTCTTAAATTTTCACTACGCGCACATTTTTAGCAAAACTAAGATTTTCACGTAGCCTTTGTTGGTAACGGCTTATCATTTTTGTTGTTTTAGCAATCTAATCTTAAATGAATAAAAAATCCCGTGTCACGAACTTTATCCACGATGAATTCTAAACGATTTTTGTGAAAGTTTGCATTTATGTATAACTTGGTCCAACTTCAGAGATAGGATAATTTATATCTCAATTCATGGACTTAATATTTTCTGAATATAAATTAAATAATCGTCAATATTGATTATTGTTATTAATTGTAAGTTTCAACAGTCTCGAACAGATGGTGCTTTAAATCAGTTTGTTAAGAGAAAACTTTAGGACCGACTGTTATATATATGTCACCATGTTTTAATTTTAAATTTATTTTTGAATAATTGAGCCACAGCAACTCTTGACCGCTTCAACTAGTAAATTACATTTTATGTTGAATGTCATTATAATTAATCAGCTATTAACCCCTGGAATGTCCAAAGCCATAAAGCTCCATGCAAAGAAATTTAGACCTCATAAGGCATAGGACACAAACTGTTGGCAGCATAAGCTTAAAAAATACCTAATTATTACAAAGTATTGAAAACTAACAAATGATGTAAAATCATAATCTCTTTTAAAAATGTATTTAAAATATATTTTTTATACAACTTTTTGTACTGAGCCATGTATACCATGCCAACCATAATACAATTTATTATATCGGGAAATTAAAAACATAATACGCCATTTTGAGAAATGGACCTTTAAAAAATCAGCCGAGGGGTCAATTTATTTATTTTCTTTTTTTTTAATAATAGCATTTAAATCCCGATTATTGCTAAATGTTTAATCTACCTCCGTCCCTCGACACTCTAGTCTACAAACCTAGTTTTTAGCGTACTTTCTTGCGTTTTTTTACGCAGTGAAATCATATCATGGTTATAGTTTTTTTTTTTTATTAATATTCGACTCTCTAGCTACCCCCTCAAGTTAAAAATATGACGTCAAGCACCTATAGACATTTCGCCGCAGCTTCAATTAAGTCAGTCGGTTATAACGAAATGTATAGAAAAAAACTCTTTTTAAAAGACTTTAGATGCATCATTATGCTTGGTAACCCGTCAAACGATATTGGAATCTGGCAATCTAACATGTATATATCAAAATCAATTTTATGTCTATGTAAATAAATTGAAAATTTACAAATAAACACTACACAATAGGAACGCAAACAGAAAGTCTTCTAGAATTTATTTAATTAAAAATTCTACAGTACTAACACAGTCCCGAGAAAATACAATGTTTCAGTGTTCGATGCAGCCAAAGATTTAGAACCTGATCGAGTCCCAACACTACATCTAATGAACTAGACGAGTATTTTAAAATAATTTCCGTATATATTAGGAAGCATTAGTATTATGGTGCTAGAATATTGGGTTACCACTGTCCGTTATCAGAACTCAGACAAATATCTCTAGAAAATTGCTCCGGTTAAACAAATTTTGGAAACTAAACTGTTGCAATTTTAAAGCTTTATACTAAAATAAATCGTACTAATTTGCAGCTCTGCTCGTGTGAATTTAATTTGCAAAAGTTACATAGATATAAATTATCCATGTGGTCTTGTTTATGATGAATATTGTTCTGTATTAAAATACAAACAAAATTAGTTAATTACTCATAATAAAACTTTAGTAATTTGTCACCACTACAAAAGTAATTATTGTTTGGGTAATGCATCACACTGATAACTGACCTTGTCCTAACAGAGAATATCAGTACTGAAGGTGATTTTTAGATCTAGTTTGATTACAAAGGAGATCTTATTGTTATAATATTTTCACTGACGTATAAGAACTTAATTAGGTAGTTTTAGTGGGATTTTAGTCTGTAATGCAGTGACTTTTATACCTTATTCATAGTCTTGTGTTATTTGACTCTATATATTGCATTATTGATGGTATTACTACATATTATAAAACAGATTCCTCTACCATGTCTGTCTGTCTGTCCGCGATATACTCAACAACTAGAGAACGGATTTTCATACGGTTTTCACCAGTAGATGACGTGATTCATATGGAAGGTTTAGGTATATAATTTGCAAGGTTTTTTTATCATCACGGCGGGACAAGGTTCACCGGGCCCGCTCGTTTTTCATAATATAGTACGTTTATTGTGCATAAGTGAAACGGTTGAAAAATAATACCACGCAGCATGAATTCTGGGATACCACCAAAACTGCCCGGAGTGTTCCGACATGGGGGCCACCATTTTATTAGAACCATTGAAATTATCGCAAGACACTTATACCACCTACTCGACCGTGGTATGGAATGATCAGTAAGCTTAGTTGAAAAAATACTTAGTGAGGAAAGAATTGAAAATGGTTTACACCAATATTGCACACTTGTCGCGTCGCATCCCACTTTGCAATGAATATAACGCAATCAAGTAAACAAGACCGTTCAATCTCCTATTGTTAACTAACTTAACATTTGAGTTAAATGGCAATGAGTGATAGAAGTAGAATGAGAGGAGAATGGGGTTACTTTTGTATTGTAACGTAAACAACTTCCATCTTCCTATGTATGTTCAATAGCCAACTAGGTTCAACAAGTGTGTCTGTATTTTTATTTTATTTATTTGATGGCAGTTTGCTTTCAATCAGTAACTTAGTATTTCATTTGTCATCAATAGCGATCTCTTTACATTGGCTTAGTTCCTACTACCTCATAACTTCGTCTTCGTAATCTGAATATGTTTTATATAGGAAAAAATATAGAAGACTATAAACATATATATACTTTGCTCACAAAATCTCCTCTTCTACGCATGCGGCACCACACTGCTTGCCTCAATCATGCACGACAAGAAAACACATTGCAGCACGCTTAATTCTTATTAAAATAGACTACTATTTTTAATAAGTAACTATACTTAATACTACAATTTTTTTTATATGAAATGAAGATAACGTGATATTTTTTTAGATATAGACCATGGGACTAATAGGTAAGATAAGATTAAAAACGTAATCAAAATATTTCCACTAGGTTTTGCTTGATACACTCAAAACGGCAGACCCATTTTAATTACATAAATATTTAAGAAATCTGTAGTTTATCACTACGCTGCTCCCACGTTCAGTGCAAAATAGCACTTCTATTGCAAATTAGAATTCCTCAACTGGATCTGGCTTAATTAGCGATGTCTGCTTTCCGCCAGCGTTTCTGTTATTCTGCCGGCTTTTGCTTGATTTTCTTTTTAATCTTCGCCGTCCTGTCGTCCGATTTTTTATCTGCATACCTCAATGGAGTTTTCTTCCAGACGATTTTTTTTTCGGTTTCAAAAAAAAAATTGAATTTCCGCTGATGCTAAGTCTACCAATTTCAATAAATTATATTTTATTTTGTAAATTATATTTTTGACGTTTTATGCATGTTTTACTAGATATCGATGTATGAGTATTTATTTAATCTTCAATTTTCTTTTGATTTATAAGTTTTTTTGAACCGGAGACGATTGACAGCTGTCTTAATAATGATATACCCTTAATATATGTATATCTACAATTCAATAATGGTTGTTAGGCCTATTTATAACTACCATCTGGGTTGTCGATAGGTGATTTCTAACCGCTGCACTTGGCAATCAGATGTAGATACGTAACGTATTATATATATCGAGAGAGTTGATTGACCTGCGTCCGTGCTATTGATTATATCGGGATGTTACTATTGACCTACGTTCGTGCTACTGACCATATCGGGAGAATTAATCGCGGTGGATTGATCGGTCAAATCATAATCAGGACGTCACTTTGGATGAAGTAATACTTTCACATAGACGCCATTTTATCTTCGCCCCGGCATATACTATTTTAAACCACATCATCACTTAATATTAGGTAAGATTGGCTGTTGAATGATAATTAAAACAAATATTGTTCTAGCAAATTCACTCAGGCGAAACATACCTACCAACGTAAATAAAAAATAAATTAGCGAGACGTCAAACAGGAAATCCCGCCATCCGATAAGTCAAAGCAGTTTGAATTCCGGTAAAGACTCTAACCAATCGACTTTGTATTAATTAGTAATGACTGCTTTTCTCCTATTTTCAGCTCGAATTCTAAGTATTTATTAAAACCTTCACCGTTACAAATGTCGACGGTTTGTATTTGGACGGAATTTTTGGTTCCCGCTAGTGGGTTTAATCTTGGACAACTATTTATTTGTACATAGCATAGTTTAATACTAATTTATAATTACTTTATTATAGTTACAGAAGCCTTTGTGATTAGTAACAGATAACTATAGTATTACATATGGTTAATTAGTATTTACTTGGTAAATAAAAGAGAGTTTATACGACATTGGTCAACAATATGCAAGATATGAAACAATGCATTCTGTAGCATATTTTCTAAATTGTTAATGCATTATAATAGATTGGTTTACCGAACATTACTTTGTCTAGCTGTCCACAATAACATAAAAACTTACAAAGATCATATAATACTATCATAAACTATTTTAATAAATATAAATAATATTATTTAATGGACTTAAGAATATATTATATAAAATCTGTATTAATTCGGCATGACATATAGGAACCCGAGCACACGAATGGACTGCGCATCATTGTACCTTGCTGACATAGGCATTTACAGATCGGCTCTTCCAGATATAATTCGATGATTTTAATATCAGTGTGAGGATAATTTTGTATGACTATGTTTTTTAGGTGGTAGATAAACGCTGAAGCTATTACTAGTATCAGCATGAATGGGCCGGCTTGCTGGGGGTAGACCCGACCCACAGAAACACCGACGTGAAGTGACAGTGCTTGCATTGTTGCTTTGCGTTCGGTCAGTGAGAGCGCCAGAGGCCTGCCTCCCTCTCCTCTCCGGCTCCCCTCTCCTCTCTTTTCTCCCTCCAAACACAAACTGGCAACGCACTTATGATTTTTTTAATAAAAATAACTTTATATTGTCTTCAAAAAGTAAGTACTACACAGGTATAAGAACACATATATTATATTCATAATACTTTTTTCTCTGATTTTCAATACTAACCCCTACATTTATTTCAATAAAAGAAAGTATTAACATTAAAGGCGACATAAAAATTCGTAACGACCGCAAAAGAAACATCAATCTTCGCCCATAAAATAATAAAACGAACAGTACACTCACCCTCGGCTGAAATCATCCTTTGCAAATACAGTTCTAAGGTAGAACTGTAATTTAAAAGTAATTAAGTATAATATATATAATAATAATATAATAGTAAAATTGAGGCAGTCCTAAGGACTGCCAACAGAAGTGAAAACTCAAAAGAATAATTTAAACTGTGTTCTCTTTTGAATTATTTAAATTTCATAGTTTGTAAATAGAAATTTTTATCATTACTCTTAGATACTTACATACTTTTTATACAGTTCATTAATTCAAACATATAATGGACTGCACAAACTCAATACAGAATATTAATATTACATGCACACAGGCTCTTATACTACTCGTCATTGGTTTGACGCAAACCCCGCAAGTGCTATACGATCGGTCACGCTTACTAGCAAGTCATGACGGAAAATTGTAAATGTATCTCCTGCCAAACAAATATATATAGGCGCCTAAAGAAGTTCCCACTTCATTAAATTAACTCTAGGTTAATAAAGGCCATGCGTACTAAGCAAGTATGTCACAAAATCCCTATGCCCAGTAACCGCATATAAAAAGGGAACAGTAATAATAATAATTACATGGGTAGGAATATATATGTTGCAAATAATAAATACTCTTATCAATCAATGTCATTAATACCGATATATTATATTTAGCCGGAAAAATTGCCCGCCTCCGGTCAACTGTGTATCAAATTAAAGTTAAGGGGAGGATATTGCTTACATTCAAATTTTCAATTCAAATTAAGTTTACTAACGTCATCGAATTATAACTATACTATAAATTTTAAGCATTGTGTTAAATGACTACGTCCGGTACCGCTATGATACACCCGAGAGGCGTGACTACAACCAACGGAACATTACTAGCTCTACCGTATTAGAGATACATAATTTAGATGCATAAATAAGAACGATTATATAGATGGTGTATCACTTAAATAACAATCTGCTATTTAAGATCATCTATAGTAATTGCTTTGACTTCACAGTTTGGCATATAAAAGGAAAGATACCGTCAATCAACGCGCACTTCTGTGTGAACGTTGTTGTGGGGTGGAGCTCTGCTCGGATGAATAGTCACAGCATTTACAGAATGTTAATGGTTTCGCTGACCGACCGGCTGACAAATACGTGGTGTCTAACAATTGTTAAATACGCTAATTTCAAAAACAGCAATATTCCATACTAGTTGTGCCGTCGACTTCGTCTGCGTGAGACTTTATGTAAACAACAAAAAAAAAACATCTAAATGTAATAAGACCAATTATTATCTACTTTTCTCTCGTACTTACACCGCGTCGTCATTAAAACTACAATAACTTCTGATAGAGTGAACTGATTTTAACGAAATAAGTTACTCTCGAGGATATGCTTTATGATTTACTTGAAAAGGTTCCATCATGAACGTTGTACTTTACCAGTGATGCGAGTTCATACAAACAGAAAGACAGAAATTTCCAAAAATGTTAGAAACATATTCATTCGTTTGTGACATGTACCTAATTAATATATTCTAAATATCATATGATATATTTGTTAAAGAGATAAACCAGATCGAATTTCTTGCTGGTTCTTTTCGATGACTGGGTTGTTTTCCGAACCAGTAGTACTTTTTACGTCCATAAGTGCCTTCTTAGCGCCTTTTTTTTCGAAATGACTACGCTATTGACCCAGTAAGGTCTTAACAGCTTCACCGGACTACTTCTTAGCGCCTAAATTGAATAAAGTGTTGTTGGTTTATTTTTATATTCTATTACTTATTCTTAGACACCTGCAATTCTTTTTTCACGAAGATCGAAAACATACAGACAGTTTACATTCTTGTTATATGTATAGATAGGTAGATGATCCGTAGAAAGTTATTTGGATGCTACTTAATAATATAATGTCTGCTGCGCTGTATGTCGTTTGTTTAGGCTTGACAATTATAACCATTGGAGATGAAAAAATAACTTATAATTTGGTAGTAATATATAACATTTCGAATGAAATGTAAATCTACATAATGAAACGGAGTAATTTAAAAGTTACTTTCTATTGAAGCGGCTAGTTGGAATCAGGGTTATTAATCTTGATGTTAAGTGATCACCATAAACACTAGCAACATCAGGGGAGTCTCAAGTGTTTGGGGAGGAGGGAGGAGGAGGGGTGGTAGGCTCCCGCTGCTCTCATTGACCGAACGGAACGCAACAATGCATGCACTGTTACTCCATATCGGTTTTATGTGGGTCTGGTGGTACTAACGCGGACGATCTGATGCATTCATGTTAAAACCAGTCATAGCTTCAGCGTGACCTTTCCACATACGTTTTAATACAGTTCATTAATGAATCAATCATATGATGGTCTGTACAACCTCAATACAAACAACAATATTGGACGTGTACAGACCGCTGTAGTACGCGTCACTAGACTGACGCAAGTCGTGTAAGCGCAGTACAATCGGTCATACTTTAGTGGCATGTCATGACGCGAAATCATAAGTCTATCGCCTACCACAAATACCGCTCAATCTGCCTGAAGAAATTTTAACTTCAAACATTACGAATTCTGCACAAAATATCTTGAAAAAATAAACGTGACGTCTCCTTAACAAGGGCAATCAATCTACATCACAGAGTAACATGTGTACATTATTCGTATGTTTTTTTTTTTCAGAGGAAATTACGAATGTATCGTGTCGTTCTTCTGCGAAGTTTAACCAAGAGCTGTTTTAAATTAAAACTGTGATATTTTACCGTAAATCTAGCTGATAACATAGCAGAAAAGAACGCGACTAGTGCGGAATGTTTAGACCACTATACTTAGCTAAGTGGTTCCACATGGGCTTTGGTTTCTAAAATAAGTTTCTTACTAGTTGTCGCCTTTAAGTTACCGCAGATTAGCTTACGTCATGTTGCGTCAGTCTTTCTGCTTTACAAGTATGCTCTTGCAACTGCCTGATCTCTCATCAGTGCCGGATTGAACTCCAGCGTCCTCATTTGCATGGAATGGATTAAGAGATGGACATATTGAAATAGGTAAAATGACTAGATTTTAGCAGAAAGTTTCACATTACTACCTACTAAAATTCCAGTTAGGCTGAATATGAACGAATTCCTGCACCTCACTTTTTTTTCGTTGCTTGCTCACGAATGATTAGCTTGGAATTGTACCTAATGTTAGGTGACAATATATTAAATTGAGATTAGACTGGATCAAGTTTATGACATTCCGTTGAAAAGATCCGTATTAGAGCGCTAGGGAAAAAAAATGAGTTTTATTTATATATTTACCAACAAGACCTGTATTTGAAATAGCAAAGCACTAAATTATTGATCTCTCTAAAGTATACAATACGTGATAGCCTATGACACTCACAAATAACGTGGACTTCTTTCTATTGGTAAAAGAATTTTCAATTCGGTTTAGTAGATCCAGAGATCTCCCTACAACTACCTACATACTCCCTACAACGCCTCAAACTCTTTCTACCTCTTTATAATATTAGTATAGATATCCTATATGTTATACTATAGTCTAATCTATTACTACAACAAATTCAAAATCCGTCCTATTATTAGACCGACCGACCGACAAACAAAATTTTTAAAAACCATGGAAATGTGTTCTGCCTTTTTCTTAACTCCATTAGAGTGTTTTCTTTAAAACATTTCTTCGCGTTATCCTTTTATTATATGTACATACATAGAATTTGTGGTTCTTCCGATACGAAAACGTTAGGAAAGGGCGATTAAAAATAACGAACCTGCCCTACGACCGTGTCCACTTCTTAATATGCAAATTTTGTGGTCACATGAATTCAAATATACTTCGCAAAAGCCTCCCAAAACTGGTCCGTTAATAAATGCAAATTGTGGACGATATTAATGGAGGATAGAGTATGAAAAGTAATTTAAATAATTGCTGTTATCTATTCTATTTACATATAGTAGTTCTCGTCCAGTGGTCGAAATTGAACCATAATAATGGGTACAAAGTTTCTTATTCGCGTGTAATAGACAGATATAAAGCTATATAAGACATATATATAAATTTTCTATTATAGTTTTCATATTTTATGTTATTATAATGATTTATTGTATCTAATTTTATATTAAATCACCGAAAGATATCAACGTTATTAATTTTAGTCAATATACACCAATTTATGTGATACAAAATCTTGAAGCCACACAAGCGAATTATGTCATGACAGTCACCAACGTTGAACAAAAAGCAATACAACAATATAATCCCAAGGAGGGTTGATGAAGGCAGGCGTCCGATCGTAAAAATTAAGCCAAATCATACATCACAGTATGAGAAACATGTTGTACCGACCCTACTGAGGTGGGATAAGGGTAAGAAGAAGAAGAGAAAAATAATCTGTATATCTTTTTCGTTCTATTCCTAAATATTAATAGCTGTATTAACTATTGTAGATTGCAGCGGTATATACGTATATACGTCGGCTAAGAAGCACCGCAGGGAGCCTCTAGCTTTCAGAGATTGCTGTAATGCGGGAGAGTGTCCGCAGGGACGAAATGGAAAGGTGAAAGTAGGACCTGGCGGACGACCGGTCCTGCTGGAGTGGATAAATAGGGACTAGGGCTCCCTGTTGTATCATTTGGTGTAGGTACTACTGAGCATGGATGTTTTGGGTGGAACTACTGGATTGCGCGCAGGGAGCTCGCCGTCGCATGCCACGAGACGAACACTGCGCAGCATACGCTGAGTGTGCTGCGTAGGAGGATCAGCGCCGTGGTCTGGATGCTACGATAGAGGAGGATCTCTTGCTGCCGAGTGTGGTCTAGGCCATGCTTGGCAACGAGGAGGCGGCGGAGGTGAGGCGCGAGGAGACTGTGTGAGGCCCCCTCCGACAGAAGGCTGGTAGGAGGGGGAACGGCATTTCCGTCTCATTCCGCTTCCGTAGCCGAGCCTGAGGGAATGAGCCACCGTTGCACAGGTTCGGCTGACAGGGGGGGGGGGGGGGGGGGGGGGGGGGGGGTTGGCTGTGTACCCAGCTTACCTCTCCATTAAGATGGAGCCTGATGACTACCTTGCCAGGCGGCCGCAGGGGCGGTTCTCAGATAGATAGCAAAAACGATCCCTGGCCGCTCTTACACCGGTTTTACTCCGTGTAAGTCGGACATAACCCACTCTCTCCTCCGGAAAGGTGGGTATAGGTATCCGTAGGGATTTCTCAACGTTAATAAAAAAAAGTTTTCTTGAAATAAAAAAGTTCTAACAGACAAACAAGCTTTACTTCTTTGTAATCTTTTTTTGGAACGAAGTTCCTTACGGCAGGCTTGGAGGAAATAGGGATTTTGCTGCGCGACCGAACTGAAAAAAATGTGATAGTAAAACCGTAACGAAAAGTGCGTGGAATAAAACCGTTAAATGAGACGTGCGCATGCGCGACAGTCGCATACACAAGCGAGTAGTGTATAATAAATACCTTTCTCTTTCACCTTTTTTATATAATTTTGCTGTCCGTGTGTATGTGACTAAATTTCTCCTAAACGGCTGGACAGATTTTGATGATATTTTGTGTTCAAGGGTATTCAAGAATGTTTTAGATTGCACCCGGTAGGTGGCGCTGTTGAATTACAGGATTTCTTTATTACCAAGGCTGTACAACGTCCGCCGGGCACGCTGGTCATAATATAGATTATGTAAACAAGCATGTTAGTATATTTGAGGTTAGTGAACTTCAACATCGTACATATACACAGTTAATACAGAAAAGGTTGTTGCTGGCAGTACTTAAAAACCATAATAAAATGTGTCAATACGAGAGAATGATATAACAGCTCATCGTATGGAAATCATAAATTGGAAGGCATTAGGTAAGAATGCCTGCTTAGTATTCCAACGTCGGAATGGGCTCGAGGCGAGAGTGGCGTCGGCACCGCCCGCCCTGGAACGATTTCGGAAAAAATGTGTCTATAGACGACTAGAGAGTAACTTGTGACAATTAGATTTACTTGGATTTTACAAAGTTATTCCTAATTCAATCAATCATCTTTTCCATCGAATTTCTTTTATATAGAATAATTATAGCGTTACTGAGTCGAATGAATGAGATTTATATACTGTCTGGTAAATTTAAAGTCAATATCAGATTACTAGAAGTCATTCTGCGGTCGAAATTTAACTAGAATTATTTTGTTTTTTTTTTTTTAAAGATTTAATATTATTGAGGGATTTTTTCCGAAGAATGTTTACAAGATCTCCTTTCGTTTTCAAACATGTTCAAAGTATTCTCTCCGTGTTTTTCTATTCAATTTTTTTATATATCATAGGAAGTAAACGAAAAGGCGGGTCACATGATTTGAAGTGATCGCCACCGTGCATAGACACGAGCAACACCAGAGGAGTCGCAAGTCGTTGCCAGCCTGTGTTGGTGTGGAAAAGGAGAAGGGGAAAGAGATGGAGGGAAGGGAGAAGTGGGAGGTGGGCCAGTGTGAATTTTTATATCCTATAATATATAAATTGAAATTATTAACATTACGTTTTCCCATCTATTGACACTCCGAACAATAATTATTTACATGTTTATACAGTTCGGGTGTAAGGGGTGTCGAATAACATCATAAAACTTGAGACACCCAAACCAACCTCACCTGCACGTGGTGCACCCTGCTGAATAACGAACGAGGCAATGGCGAAAGCGGGGTGGTAGGGCTTTACAGCCCGACTGGGTCGCAACCACCATGTACATGGCGAAAAAGCCCGTAATAGTGACTCGCTTCTGTGCGTCGCGTTTCAGGATCAGCTTGTGCATATCCAGCTTTCTGCAGGCCGGCATGATAATGGCGACCAGCGATGGATAGTGTGTCACTCGGTGGTCGCTATTGTTTCTGTATTGTACTGTGCTTACCATCAGGCATAGTGCAGTCATTTTGCCGTGCTACGATAAAAAAAAAGTTTATAATATATGATACCGCACAATCGCAATACAAAACTTGAATATTAGATATACACAAGCCCCTATACTACCCGTCAGTATACGAAAGCCGCGCAAGTGCAGAACGATCGGTCATGCTTATTAAAGTCATGACGCAAAACTATACATTTCGTATCGTACTAAAAATATCGCTCAATGCGCCTGAAAAGTTTCAACATCAAAAATTATAGTTTTTGTGGAACATTGTAAGAAAGTGAATACAAATATATCACATCGGATTGTTTACACTGTGAATACTCCAATCAATCTACTCACTTATCTCCCTCTCAAATTACATCACATATTGGGAAATGTAAATTAGTAATCCCAATACGAACTAATGTTATAAATGAGGATTTGAGTTTGTTTGTTACACTTCCCTCCTAATGCCTACTTAACCGACCATCATAAAATGCATATTTTTTATCAGGAGTACCTTTCATCCATAGAAAAGTACTGTTCCCTTAGACGAAATCGGAATTAACGCAAGGAAAGACGCGAGCAAAAGCTAGTAACTTATAATATCACAGCTAAATTTTTGCATATATATAAATATTGTAACTCCGTATTGCACTAAATAATTTTCTTCGAATAAATGACCTGGTTAATTTTCCTTCGCTCTCTTTGATTACGTCAACTGTCAATACCAGCACAATAGCTTCATTATAAAATCTAAAGAGAGTCTTTGGTGGGATTTTAGTCTGTCATGTAGTGGATTTTGTATTTTATTCATAATCTTGTGTTATTTGACTCTATATTTTGTAAATTTGGTGGTGTTTTACGTAATATAGTTAGTTTATTGTGCATAAGGGAAGTGAATGGAAAATAATTCCACGGAGCATGAAATTCTGAGGTGCCACAAAAACTCCCTGGAAGGTTCTAACAAGGGATCCACTACCTTGTTAGAATCTTGATTACGCTTAATATTAAAATGATCGTACGACGCTTGTAATATTATTGACTATAATGCCAGTAATAATCTGAAAGATTGATCGCCAAAAATAATGTTAAAAGGAATCCTAAAAGTAATATTAAAATAATTTTTATTCGTCAAATGAACATAAAATAACAATAGACTGCAAACTTTTAAAATGTAAAACAGAAACGGTGAATTTAATCCCGAATAACATTTCTCTGTGTACTATGAAGAGATTTTTTTACTAAAACATGTAGTCCTTGTTGTAAAGCTTTTTAACATAAACAAAATTGCATGAGAGCGACTGAGCGTCCGCGTATCCATTATCAGAATTAGAAAGTTCAGAATTATTTCAGTTAGCTTTTCAGTAAATTGTTTCCGCGCTTAATGCCCTCCGGCGGAGTGGTTTCCACAGCCTCGTCTCCTGTTATTGTATATTCATATAGTTCTTTGAAATATATAAAACAGTATCTTTTTAAACATCTCTTTACATACTAAAAATTGTTTAATAGAGAAAACATATTGATAAACCTTTTTCCTTCTTAGATTGCTTCTCTAAGTACTAAAAGTTTGCAATCAAACCAACGCTTTGGTTTGGTTTTAGCAACGGACAGCATTTTGCAATCTCCGTGCTTCTTTTTTCATTTTACTTTTGGTAATCATTCCTCCAGACGATTACTGCCATTGTCGAGTAGGTATAGGTAGGTATAGTAGTTACAAATGTCTTGCGATAATTCCAATGTTCTCACAAATTATTGATCTCTTTATAGAACTTTCTAGCGAGTTTTTGTGGCCTCTAAGGATTCATGCTTCGTGGTATTATTTTCCATCGAACATAATCGTACTATATTACGTAAAATACCACCAATATCACAGACCATAAGAATGAAATAACACAAGATCTATATCCATGCATATAATAAGAATGCAAATATAAAGTGTCAATGTTTTTTAGGTTTTTGTGAAAAAAAATATTGCAGATGTCATGGAAGACATTTCAATTGTTTTTAGAAATGTCAGTCTATCTGTCTATTTGTTTAAACACGTATCACTACTAAAGTACTACGTTCAAGAAAAAACCTCACCAAGATTTATAAAGCGTTTCCTCAAGTAACATTTTGGTAACACGACCTCCATAGAAGTTATCTTAGGTTCACGCGATACATTGACACAAAACCTTACATCACTGCTAAAACATCACCTATACACACGTGCACGCTTATACGCCTACAAGCTGTTTTTCTTTTTCAGAGAAATAAACGAGGAAGAGTTCTACTCTTATTTTTCCCTATGCTATCTTATGCTATATATAATAGTCTAGAGGATTTTTTCCGACGCAAAATACATGTAGGAGTTGTTGAGGCACGCATGCTTGTTACATATGCATGTTTCAATATCTCATATACGTATATCTAGATAGCTTAACTCAGGTTATCTCAGATAGGTCACGATTTTTGCACAAAACAGGGGACAGTCCAAGCCGAAGTATGCTGTGCACCCTTGAGTTAGTCGCCCAAACATCCCAAATCGACTGAGTGCCTTTAGCGCTCGCCTCAATAGTTCGGTGAAGCTGTAAAGACCTTACCAGGTCAACAGCGTTTACAATTCGAAAAAAAAAAGGTTATCTTGGACTTGGGTGGACGTGGGGAGGGTGGAGGTTCGCCTCCTATATTCGTTCTTAAGCAGGACCAAGTGGAGATGGCCCGCGAACCTGTCTTACCATTGAACTGGTTCTGCAGTCTGGGAGACAGCTAAGCCGATCTCTTCAGCGGGAGGCCCAGAGTCACTTTTAACCAGCCTCCGGGGTGACATGCGGAGTGCTTCGTCATCCCTAGTGCCCCATCATGGTGTTAATGGGCATCCCCATGATGTTTTAGTCCGTGCGAATCCGACATAACCTACTTACTCTCTTGCTCGGGAGGGAGGCGTAACGGTTAGGAATTTCCCCATGTAAAAAAAGGCTACACAAATTGAATACAAATCAATATTACATGTACATAGGCCACTATACTACGCGTTGTTAGTCTGACGTATTTGGTATTATGAAGTAATGAGTCTGCCTAAAAACTGAACGTGGCTCCATCTATGAAATATCTAAACAGTTGGTCCTACAATTTTATGTCCACAATCTAATTTAAAAACGCCATCTGTTCGAAACTAAACACTCATTTGTTTATAATTTCAAAATATTAAGAAGTTTAATCGACTTATAAATTATCCTATCTCTCGAATTGCGCCAAATCATACATAAAAGCCAACTTTCATGTAGATCAGTTGAGTAGTTTTATTTTCCGACATTAAATATATGGAAGGGTTGTTGAGGCGTGTATGCTTGGTACACATATGCGTCTCAACAACTCAAACATATATGAATAGTTAGCTAAGTTAGGTAAGATAGGTCGCGAGTTTGCATGTAACAGGCAACAGCCAAGCCGAGGTGTGCCGTGCACCCTTGAGCTAGTTGCCCAAACAAAATCGGCTAAGTGCCTTAAGCGCTCGCCTTAGTAGTTCGGTGAACCTGTTAAGACCTTGCTAGGTCAATAGCGTAGTCAGTTCGAGAAAGAAAAGGTTGAGTAGTTTCGGAGTTAATGGTGGACAAACATCACGACACTGGAGTATATTTAGATGAACATAACGGTTTATTAGACAAATATTTATTTTTTTTTCTTTGAAAGAAATCTTAATATTTTAATTTTGATTGTGCCATATTTATTTCTTGTCTTAAAGTACACTTTTATGCATATTAACTGTACAAAATAACGTTAATGTTTCACATTTCCCAGGCTTCCCGCGCCGACTCATATATTTTTGTTACTTTGGGTACATCATTGTTAAGATATACATGTCTCTCTATATAGAAGTTTTTCTCTAGTGTAAATTAAATAATAGGAACACTAGTATCAAAGAAATGTTCTCACAAAGAATTCAATACGTAGACAACGTAACAAAGGTCGGCGTAGACTTCAATATTTAATTGCCGAAAGCCTTTTTGAAAGCTTTGAAGTCAGTACTGTACGTCGCGGACGTCGCACTACGTGAATGTTGAAAAGGGGTGCTATTCGCATTTTAACTATAATTATCGTTCGACATCAATAAGTTCGACACATAAGCTCATTTAATATATTTAAAATGGATATATATTATCTATTTACCTCTTTTATTACATTTTATACGTATACTAGTGGGCCCGTCGGACGTTGTCCCCCTGACAATAAAAAAAACCTTGAAAAATTATATACCTAAACCTTTTTGATAAATCACTTTATCTATTAGTGAAAACCGCATAAAAATCGGTTCACTAGATAGTGAGTTTATCGCGAACAGATAGATATACATGACTGAGGAATTTATAATATGTAGTGATAATATTTAAGTGGTACAAATCTTAATGTATTGATTCTAATATTAGTTTATACATAGCAAATAAATAAACTACATATTATTTTTGAAAGCAATTATTTAGAAATAATTAATATAAATGAAATTAAGCATAAAAAATGAAAATGTATTGGTAACGCTTAACTGCATTATGATAATTTCAGTCAATCTAAAATATCCTATGTTTTCTTTCCACTTCAATAATAAATCACCAAAATTACCACAGTGAGAGAGAGTGTATTAACATCTAGAAATACATACAAATGCCGAGTATAAAACTTAACAACACTCTTAAACATGTTGAAAACCCGCTCAAATGCCTCTTCCAGTAAAATTCATGACATCAGAACAATGCCACTCTGCGCAGAGCAAATGCTAGTAGCTAGAGTAGCCTGTCCATTGTCCTTTCTCTAAACCCTGCCTTATTGGGTTTATAGGAAAAACAGCGTCTCAACCTAGTAATCCCAACCTTTATAATCGCTGTTACCCATAACCATCACATTTCAACATCTAAACTCTGAAGAAAAGGAAAACTGGTAATAAACCTGGAATAGTACCTCCGCTTAGGCATGAGCTAGGTAACTGGAACCAAACCAGCACCATGTGTATTGACTTGTCTCTCCTGTGGGTCCTGCTGGGGAGGAGGAGAGGGTGGCACGGGTACTGGGCAAAGTCGTGTTGCCATAAAGTCGTCTGTCCCAGGCGCAGTAGCATCTGCGAAGAGGTCACTTCGCCCACCTGCTCGCAAGTGGATTACGCATGAGGCGTCACGAGCAGACCTCCTACTCCCGTCCACCTGGGGGTACAGATGTCCATACTTACCGAATTAGCGGCCGAACGATCCGTTCCCGATTCAGTCTTGTGAGTCACCTACGAAAGTGAAGCCAGAATGCTACTTGAATCATTTGCTAGAGATGAAAAGGCCTATAACTATACAAAAATATACTATAAAAGTACTAACCTAGAAAACATCTCGCAATATGTTTTCTAGGTTTTCAATATTACTTAATATTGTCGACATTCTTATCACGGCACTAAGAATAAGTCAATCAAAATATACGTAGCATTATTCAAGAGACGTCACGTCATCTTTTGTGTTCATTCGAGTAGGATTTAATATCTATCAAACAATAAGTATTACAGTAACATCAAATTATACTTGATGAGATGACTCCATAGTGGTAGGACCTTTTCTTAAGCTAACTCAAAAATACTAATAAAAATTAAAAATATTTTGTTCAAGTAAGTGCTGAGGTGATTATGAACGTCAAAACTGTCTCCAGTTCGACACACAACACAACAAACAACCCACTCATCGAGAAGAACTGGCAAGAAACTCGATTTAGTTTAGTGTTTCATGATTCCTATTTTTACAAACATACATAGTTACATTCTTTTGCACTTGAGAGCCATCAGTCCGTCTGTGAATCTATTTATTTTATTTAATCGTATGGCTAAATAGAGTATTCACCTTTAATTATCGTCTATTGATTGATTACTGTATTTGTTGCTGCGACGTTCAATTTATGTGGGACAGTATAGCGCCTAAAATGTCTTACTCTTTAACAGTAACCGGGAAGCACGTGCGAAATGAGAGGTACACTTCCTACGGTCGATAGTAACATTATTGTAACAACAAATAAAAAGACATGTCTCGTGTTTACCATTTCATACGACATCGTTATTTAAAATCACGTGAGATTGTTACACCACACGGAAACAACCAAGTCGCGATATAATTTAAGGTTTACTTAGACTTTGAGCAGTAGTCACCTTTCTTAGGTATGGTTGTAGATTAAGTTTTAATAGACATCTCCTAGTTTTAGAGGTAATGTAAGTTAAACTGTATTCTTTTTATATTTAAAATGCATTTGTATACATCTCGCGAACGTGCTCGTCATAATTAGATTGTGGACAAACACCAAAACCTATAAAATATAAACAAACTGCTACGGACAGCGAGCATGTCCAAGACATTTAATAGTTAAATAGGGAATAGTTAAGAATAGGAAGTGAAAGACTTAAATTTATTGTTGTAATTTGTAGAATCACAGTGTTAACAATAAGTTATATGAACATTAAGGAACGAATCAACTTACAAATTTATTAGGAATAAATATTGTTCTAAACTATGGAGGATGTACTAAATATAAGTCAATGTTACAGACGGTAGGATAAAGAACAAAAGAACGACATCACGTGGCTTATTCATCAAACGGGCGCATCCTATGGGGTCTCGGTCGAGCTGATTTCGATGTTATGGGGGCCACACGCATAAAGTACGTGTATCGGCCCATTACAGCTGCGAGACCCTTAAAATAAGGAACATGAACTTGTTCTAAAACAGTAATACCATACACTGATCGGAACTGTCATCGAGTAGAATCTGATCGATAGAATTTACTCGGAATATTGACACGACAGTTATAACCACTCAAACTATTTCGCGATCTTATTAGACTCTGTCGTGTCTACAATTATTGGTATCAATATTATATTCGTAATACAAACAGTAAAGTGTATTTGAAGTGTCTCCTGATCAATTGGCAATTATATTACATGATTTACTAATTAATAAAAAGATATCAGTCATATAATAAATTTAAAAAAAAACAGACATCCCTAATAACCGTATCGGACCAACGTACTTTAAACTTTTCTCATTATAAGCCAATTAAAAGGTGCCTAAGAGGTGAGAGGTGAGCGAGGGAAAGAGAGAGCAAATTAAAACAACAACTCAACAAGGAATCTAATTAAAAACAAGTTTGAATCGCACCCTTATATTTTTTCGCTTATGTACTTTTTTTTCGCTTCAATGTAATCGGAGAAGTTGAAGTGTTTAAATTCGTTTTATTTATTATATTCACTTGGTTTTATTTAAATTAAAGGTGATTTGTAGTTAATTTAAAATCATACAAACTAATTTACCATGAAATATGACATACAGGTGAGCAGTACTGTAATGTGTTTTAGAGTATTTTTCGCGGGTGAACGTTATGTCATGCTTCACAAACAGTTAATCTTAATTCCTATAGTTCCGCTTTATTGATTCAATAATACATATTTTTAACTTATGCATATTTTCTCAAAAGTTGTACAAGTAGATCCTTGAGTAATTCAAATTTTTTTTTATTGTACAACGGCAAAGAGACTACTTTAAGCCTGGTGATAAGCACAGTACAATCCAAAAACAATGGCGACCAGCGCGCGTCGTGCGGTAACGAAAAGGAGAGCAAGGGATCAAATTGAATAACTATTCTTTTTTTAACCGACTTCGAAAAAGGAGGAGGTTCTATGTTCGGTTGTATGTTTTTTTTTTTTTTTTATGTATGTTAATCGATATCTCCGTCAGTTGTGAACCGATTTTAATGATTCTTTTTTTGGTTTGATTCGGCTATACTCCAAGGTGGTCCCATATAAATTTGAATAAAATATTCAACCTCTAAGGGGGTTAAATATCGTTTATTTGATTTTCACCCAGTTCGTGTCTACGTATTTTCGTGTACTTGAAACCAATTTCAACAATTTTACTTGAAATTTGATAACTGGAAATGGTGTTCTTGAAATTAAAAAAAAAATCCAACCATAAGGGTTGAAAATAAAGCGATGAATAAAGCTTATATGAATAAATGACCTTCCCCATAAGCTAATTTTAATGAAAACTTGGAACAATCTGTTGTAATGATAAGAATATCATTTAATCAATCCTGAGTTGATCATGAAAATGAAGAATGGAACTCCTCAACGGCTTACAGCAGCTATCTTGTGTTTGGATACATAAAACTCGTTTGACGAGGACTTACATGTGGGGATATGCCTGTTGAGGCAATTTGCGTGAAACGGACATTAGGAAATATGAGGTTCTGAAATTCGTTCACAATCAACCTAATTTAACCAGTTGGATCTAGTACGGTGTAATATCATGTTTGTTTGTCAAGTTATGAACTTATTTT
Source organism: Antheraea mylitta (assembly GCA_014332785.1). Lineage (NCBI taxonomy): Eukaryota > Metazoa > Arthropoda > Insecta > Lepidoptera > Saturniidae > Antheraea > Antheraea mylitta. Next base: position 6,135,298 of record JACEII010000035.1, read on the forward strand.
TTTTCTTTATAATTTCTTTGATGTAAATTGATATATTTTGATAATTCTTCTCAAATTTTAACATAACGGTTTTTATTTAACTCGTTTTTTTAATTTTGCATTGCCCTTACGCTATTAGATAAGATTAAACGAATTCAGAGTTATATCTAACCCCCGCATTGTAACTCACTGAAATAGGCGTTTACAGTTCTGCCCTACGGATCGGTTCTCGTCGAGTCGCCTATAAAAGATTTAAAAATAATAGATATTTTATATCTTTTCACCCTTTCCATTAAATTTTTCAAAGAAATCACGATGGCTTCCGTCGGTATCCGGTAGAACGAATCGTCGCGACCTAACTTGTAGAATTCTATGGAGGTAGTCTGCACTTACGTTAACTTACTTAACTTTTACAAGCACTCGAGGCGAGTTACACTTATGTTTAAATAGCGATATTTTTTTAATTTATAACATTATATAGTTCAAAAATTGTTTCTTCCGAAGGCGGAGATATTAAATGCAGAAATATAAAGGAATCATTCAGTAACATCTACACTATATCTCCATTGTGTTACTTAAAACCTTAAGCAACAAATTGAGGAGCAAAATTAAATTATGCTAATAATAGAAATAATTTAAATTGTTCACGATTAAATAAATGAAATTTTCGTATGGTATTTTTTTAAATTAATATCTGCCAGAATGCTTACAGTATGTATTGTAATTACACGCTATAACTATTTAAATTATCGTGCAATTTTACACACACGTCAGAGTTTCAGAAAAGGACATAGGGTTCCTTTCTTTCCAAAAGAATATACTGCTCCTTAAGAATAGTTCTAATCTACTTTAAAGTGACGAAACTGAACCTAATCCGAAAACAAAAACTAACGACTGATCAACCATCAATCGCTAGTCATCACTGCCAGGCCAGGTCAATGCGAGAAATCAATTCATTAACAGAGAGATGATTTCACTACTATACAATATAGTACAAGTACAGTATTACGACTCTTTTGTCATATCTAAATTGAAAACCCTGATATTGTGAGTTTTTATTGAATAGAAGGACGAATAGAGTGATTGTTTAACAAAACCAAAAATAATTAAACTATAGTTAAAACTCAGATTCTTATATACTGTGTAAACTGACCCCACAACGAAGCGTAGTCATTAACAGCTTCGAATGTCAAACTCGAAAACTTGCGCTGTGCTACCTAGATCTACGTACCAAACATTTTGTGTATAACAAAGGTGTTATTTAACAAAGTTTAATGAAGTACATAGGTAAAAGTACTAAAGTTACTGGCTAGAAAATCTTGCTATAAATAGGAGGTAACTAGTAATTGTATGTATGTAGTATATACCTTTCAATAAGGATGGCATGGTCGTTTTGTAACCAGGGGGCCTTGCCAAGTTGCTTATCTAGAATCACTAACGCAAATAGAACGCATATCTGAACGCTATATCACGTGATTTTATCACGAGATAATCACGTGATATAGCGCTCAGATATGTCATCTCCATACATTTTTCCGTTTTCTAATGGCGTTAGTGATTGTAAATAAGCAACGTTGCTAGGCCCCTAGATCTTAAAGAATAAACAGAAAAAAAATATAAGCCCCTAATCTAAAATAGGTCCCATGTGAAACCGCTCATTCTGTCGGTTAAGTACAAACAACTTATTTCGTGGACGTTAAATTCTGAATGGACAATATTGTTCTTCACTAACCCAATATTAATACTACCTTATTAAAAAGAGTATAGAGTATCAAAATTCTAATTAACATTTCAAATTCAATCTAAACGCAGCCAGATAATTGCAGATTACAGGGACCTGAGCGCACACTCGCCAAGCTCGGTTCCCATTATTGGCGAGATTAACCGGCTATTATACGGATTAACCATGATATTAAGCGCGCTTCAGTGAGCTGCCGCATTCACAATTTAATCATACCATTAACATAAAAACCATATTTTAGAAAGTAATTGGTTTCGTTAGAGTAGTTTGAAAAATTAAGTTCAGGTGAAATCGCTTGATAGAATTTTAAAATTGGAGATATTATAAAACAAGTATCGTATTTATCTTTATCTCTTGCTCTCTTTCTCTCTTTCTCTCTTTCTCTCTTTCTCTCTTTCTCTCTT
>JACEII010000035.1:6137431-6171805 GCA_014332785.1 Antheraea mylitta
CTCTCTTTCTCTCTTTCTCTCTTTCTCTCTTTCTCTCTTTCTCTCTTTCTCTCTTTCTCTCTTTCTCTCTTTCTCTCTTTCTCCCTTTCTCTCTTTCTCTCTTTCTCTCTTTCTCTCTTTTGGGATTCTATGTCCCTGAACTGTCGGAGCAAATGGTAGAAACGATGCTTCTCCATTTCTTTCTGTCGATAGCTTCACGCTTCACCTCATTTTTATCTTATTAACGATTGTTATTGTTGAATCTAATAAATCTATTTTTATCTTCGTTGTGAAGAGTTACCTGGTGCGATGTTTCCCCAGGGTTATGACGTGGGGCTCTTCCAAAAGGTATTAAAACACGCTTTCGAAAGTCAACAACACAACGATGACGTCACTGGTGCTTCAGTTACCTTTGAACGACAGCAAACATTAAACATTAAATACGCCGTTCGCCAATTTGCTATCCTTTGGCATTAAGAAAAGGTTTGACAATAATCTCACCTGTTTTTACGTAACGAGATGGACTGAGATAATGAACACGATAAACGTATAGGGGTCTGGCTTTTTCAATACAGCTACCGGAACATACATACAGGTGCTTGGTGGCATACAAAAAGCCCTTTTGCACTAGTATTTAAATTTTTCACACCGTCCTAGTAGTTCGCAGTCTGTTGGTTTGTAGTGATTGCGACCCAGTCAGATACAGATTTCTACAATTCCGCTTAATTAGTAGATAATTCAATTCGATACACCTGATAACTCCAGAACCTACACTATGCTGCGTGGTTACGTGTAATGTATAGTTATTACGTATCTGACAATTTACAAACGTATTATACCATGTAGATTATTATTCTTTTGTAAGTTTTCTAGTATAGCAATGACTAACCCTACTTTATTATATTAATTTACCAATCATTTTTTTTTATATCACGAAGAATGCAAAAGAATGCAAACAAGCATGCAGATCGCCTGAAGATAATCGATCTCCGCAGCATATGGATGCTTGTAACACTGGAGGTATCACATGCGCGTTACAGAACGTTGAAAACCTTGTTTAGATTCCTCTTGAAGAATCGCATACTATAATCCTCTGGAAAAGTATTAACTGAAAGCTCCTTCCACTTCCTAAGCGTTCGTTGGAGGAAACTCCTCTGAAAACTGGATGGTCCGTGATAATTTCGGTTTTAATGTGAAATTGTGAATTCCTTGCCAATGACTAAGCAAGTGATGGTGGAAAGGAGAAGCAGGCATAATTTTAAAAAATACCTTGAAACTCAGCCAATTATACAAATAGTAGAATGTATATGAAGAGACGCCGTCTCTCATTAGATTAACGGTTCAACACCGTTTGTGACTTTTTGTGTTCAATATTTTGGTATATTAACTACAATGTGACATAAATACAATAGAACCATGAGTTAAAAACAAATGCATCTTAAATAGAACATTCCAAAGGTAGAGTGGAATATATTTTAACAACCAATTATATGTAGGCGGCAAGATGAGGGAAATTTTCATTTCAAATCATTATCGCTGACCTTATGACTCGAAGCTTATTGTGGTATCGTAACGGGAACAATGTTTACAAAAATTTATCAAAAAAGCAATTCTTAGTATCATTAGCAATTCATCAGACATTAAAGTTTCCAAGTGCCAAGCGAAAGAGGGCATGCGATCGGACGTAGTCCCACTATCAGCAATAAACTATATATTTTTTACGTGACAAAAGTACATTTGGGACTCCCTAGATGACACTTAAATGAAATGTATATGGTACATTTTTGATGATATTGAAAATGGGATTAATCCCCGAATTATTATTTGTAATCAAAATCCTTAGCTTTGTAATGGCTAAAATCCCATAAACGTAAATCCTAATTTTGTGAACTCATCATTCATTTTTTTTATATCACAGTAGACAAACGAACAGTTAAGTCACCTGATGTTAAGTTATCACCACCGTCCATAGACACCACCAACATCAGGGGAGTCGCAAGTACGTTGCCAGCCTGTAGGTGGACGAGGAGGGAGAGAAATGGAAAGAAAAGGGAGAATAGGGAAGGGAGTTAGGCCTCCAGCGCTCTAACTGACCGAACGAAACGCAACAATGCAAACACTTACTTCACGTCGGTTTTCTGTGAGAGGGGTGGTACTACCCCGGATAAGTGGACTCATTCATGCTAAAACCAGTAATAGCTTCAGCGTCGCTCTACCACCAACTAAAGCATTTAATACCACTTATTAAACATTATTTACATTATGTTTTTAAATCATTGCTATTTTCAAATAATGTTATAACAGTGAAATTATCTTTATATCTATTATTTCACGGGACAAATGAAAACCTAACACGTTTTAAGATTATTATGACACTGATGATGACTTAATTTACAGTTACTATAAGAATCATACGTTTCCCCGACTTACAACTGACCTTATTACTTTAAAAAATATATTTCACACAGGAGAAGAACTTCCGCATTATATACACAAATAGCTCCTCATTCTAATATATAATAAATCGCTATCACTTGTCCAAAAAAGATCATAATATAAGCAACATTCTATCGACGATTCCATTAGACCTGTCATTGCTCTGACAATTGCATTAAGAATGAGGCTGCGGGTAAAAGCAAGTAATTGATGTACGTCATCACATTCGATTATATTTAATCGCTCGCTCTAGAACTTCGCCTTTAATTTACCAAACGAACACGCAATAACAGAGAAAGAGAAAAATAAGCGAAGATAGCCGACGTTCATTAACAATTCCCATTGTTCCCCCTTATTGTAAAGAAGCATAATTAATTTACTCGACCCATAAAACATAAAATATTATACTTCTCTAATGAATTACAGTCTTTGAAATATATTTTTTTAGTAAATACATTTTTTTTAATAATGCTCATGGAATAACAATAACATTGTATCACATATATATTTTATCATTATTTTTTACGTTTGCCATTCTACACTTTGGAATATTGACGTTGTTTAACGTAATATAGTTTAGTTATTGTGCATAAGTGAAGTAGATGGGAAATAATACCATGGAGCACGAATTCTGAGAGGCCACAAAAATTCCATGGGAAATTCTAACAAGAACAACAAGTTTTGTTAGAATATTGAAATTATCACAAATCACTACCTCCCACGCTGACTTGGCTGTAAGGTCTAAATACCCTTGCTTTTTCCTTAGAATAGAATATACAAAAATCAATAAAAACACCTCTTGGGTTTTTGGCGAAATTTTAGTCTGTCATGTAGTGGATTTTAGATTTTATTCATAATCTTGTGTTATAGGACTCTACATTGTGTAAATTTGGTGGCGTTTTACGTAATATAGTTAGTTTATTGTGCATAAGTGAAGTGAATGAAAAATAATACCATGGAGTATGAAATTCTGAGATGCTACAAAAACTCCCAGGAAGGTTGTAACAAGGGATTCGCCATCTTGTTAGAATATTGACTCGCACGACACTGAACATTGAAGTGATCGCACGACGCTTGTAATATTATTGACTACGCGACAATGGCAGTAATAATCTGAAAGAATGATTGCCAAAAATAAGGTTAAAAAGACACCTCTTTAATTTTAATATCGTTTATGACATTTATTTACATACAAAAACAACTATTTTATATTAAAGCATTGCTTCAGGATTTTATTTCTGATCGATCAGGCAAACTGGCAAGGATATCAGTGACTGGACAAAAAAAATGTAAAGGAAAACAAGACATTTAATAAAACTCCCTCGAAACTGTCGCTCAAAAGTATGATTCGCAACTGAAATTTTATTCACGTGCCCACCTTTGAAAGAAATTCCCGTTAAATAGGCAACGTAATAGAAAAACTTTGAGGATCTTCTCAGATGGCGTCGTCTGAGTTTGATTTATGAAAAACTCGCTTAACGTAAACCAACGAGACGCCGACTTATTTCAATATGGGAGACTTTATTCGTTGTGATTTATTAAAAACAATATTGTTTTCTTTACAAATTTTCATTTTGAAAAACAATCTTCAACCTAATATGAGATCATTTTTGGATCATATATTTGGATTTAAGTCGTGGTGGCCTAGTGGTTTGACCGGTGGAATATCATTGCGATATACGCAGGTTTGAATTCCAACATGTACCGTCGGAATTTTTCGAATTTGAATTGGTAACACTATCTACTGACGATGAAGGAAAACAGCGTGAGGAAACTCGGACCTGAAAAAAGTTCTTATAGAACCACTGTATTTGCGAAAACACAGAACTGAATTTGTCAGAGTTTGAAATCGCTAATACGTCGTGGACTGACGTGTTGATTACGCCTATACCTTCCTTCCTAAGGCAGTGGGTCTCAATACTTTTATAATAATGATACATGATTTTGCTTTTTTGTCTTATGATTATTACACAAATATTGTAATTATTTGTACCTAAACAATTTACATTTCAGTATAGCCTTTTTATAAAACAGATATAAACTAGAGTTCAAATATCATACGGATAAAACATGATAGTTCAAATAAAACATTTCTATCCAAATGATCTCATTAAATGATCTTACTTAAAGTGGGGTGTGTTAATATGAGTTTGCTTATTCGACTTTCATACCCTAACTACTTAAACGATCATCAAATAATTTACTTATAGTTTGTCAAGGATACAGAAAAAGCAATAAGATAACTTTCAACCAGAAAGGGGTTTTAGGGGTGTAAGGGGTGTCGAGTAACATCTTAAGACTTGAGACACCCAAGCCAACCTCACCTGTACGTGGTGCACCCTGCTGATCAACGAACGAGGCAACGGCGATAGCGGGTTGGTAGGGTTTTACAGCCCGACTGGGTCGCAACCACCATGTACATGGCGAAAAAGCCCGTCATAGTGACTCGCTTTTGCGCGTCGCGTTTCGGGATCAGCCTGTGCATATCTAGTACCGGGTGACTTTCGTCATTATGGCCGGCATGACAGCGGCGAGCGACGATGGATAATCTTTCTCTCAGTGGTCGCCACTGTGTTTGGATTGTACTATGCTTACCATCAGGCATAGTGCAGTCACTTTGTCGTGATTCAATAAAAAAAAAAAGAAAAAATAGGTCTAATCTATATTGATAAGAGCATAGCCGCGAGCAGAAACTAATTACTTTTAAAGATAGAAACACAGACGACAAAGCGGCTGCCACTCGTAAATATATTCAGAGGAATTCAACAAGAATATTGCCCAAATACGACGCAGAATCAGAATAACAGTCAAATATCGAGCTAATCCATTACCGGTTGCCTGTCTACATCTAATTACGCAGTCATTACGTAGTTCCGGTCACGATTTTGCGCTTAATCCGGCAATTTACTTGCCTGATACCGCCGCTGATGTATTGCTGTGAATTCGGATTAATTCGATTAGCATTTTTTTCCACCCCTTAAATATATGCATGTTGTCGGTTACTCGTTTGATCCCTACTGATAAGGGTTATAAAAACCATAAGGTACATTGAAGTTTTTTTTTTTTTAAATAAAATCCGCACTAAACTTAAGCCTCGCCAAGGCATTTATGAACATCGAAACTGCCACCTCGTTCGGAAAATAACCCAGTCATCGAGAAGAACCGGCAACAATCTCGATCTGGTATATTATTTCATCATATATACATATATTAGAAATTTTTACAAACATAGATATTTATATTCGTTCTTGATGGATCCACAGAGGGGCGTTATTTCCATACGTATATACATATCTTTCACATATTTCACCCTTTTTTTTAAACAGGGGAAAATCCAACTTTGGATACACCTCCCACTGGGGGGGACAGCGGGTGGGTTATGTCGGACTCCTACTGACCAAAAACTTCTGGGCCTCCTGTGCGCATATGTGAACCAAAGTTGAGGGTTAGCGGCGAGCATGTACTCCTCTAAACTTGGTCACGCGCTCGGGTCCCCGTAGGTGGTCGAACGGGGAACCCTCACCTCGAGAGAGGAAGTTCTTCAACCGTGCTTCTCTTAATGAAGCTGCGGCAGAGACCGTGCTTCAGCATCTCGGGTTTTCGTTAAGCGGCAACCCACGCGTCCTCGCATAAAGACCTATTATGGAGGCATTGCGTGAAAGCCTCTCCTTCGCCCACGACCAGCTCTTCTTCGTCGTGTACATAATTCACCTTTAGATATTAGAACCCGCTTAACATTGTGCTTATAGTCACTGCGGCAAATCGGTGATGTGCTTTGAAACTTTGTTATGAAACCTAACACTATTATCTAATTTGATGGATTGACTAATTTGTTACTGTTTCTAGTATTTTAATTATGTTGGTCTTTTATGAAATACAGCTTATCTAATATGATATGCCCACGAATCCGCAAATGGTTGCTGTTAATAATACAAATTGAAGCAAAATACATAGGATTTTTATAGGAATAATCTCCGTTCAGAAATATATACACATACTAAATTTCCTGAAGATCGTTACACGGTTCAAAAATGTATATTCATCTGGTAGCGAGATATAATGAAACGAAAGTATAAAACCTTCTTTTTTATATCATAGGAGGCATCTAACAGGTGGGTCACTTGATGTTAAGTGATCATCACCGTTCATAGACACTTGAAACAACAGGGGAGTCGCAATTGCGTTGCCAGTTAGTGTTAGGGGTGTTGGGGGGAAAGATTAAAGGCGGAAGGTGAGGAGAGGTGGGCCTCCAACGCTCTCACTGACCGAACAAAACTCTTCAATACAAGCACTGTTACTTCACGTCGGTTTTCTGTGAGAGGGTGGTACTACCTTGAGCGAGCCGACTCATTCATGCTGAAGTCAGTTATATCTTTTTTTTATATATCATAGGAGGCAAGCGAACTGGTGGGTCTCGTGATGTTAAGTGATCACCACCGTCCATAGACACTCTAGCTACATCAGAGAAGTCGCAATTGCGTTGCCAGCCTGTATATGGAAAAGGGGGAGGGAAAGTAAAGGGAAAGAAGACACTACATATATAGTGCTTATTTAAAAAAAGTCTAAAATTCGACAATGAATTATAACCGATATATTTTAGCATAGGACACAAGCAAAATCGTCGGCACAAGTTAGTCGTTCGTAAACAGACCACAATCAGTGATCACGAGATTCGTGACAAAAAGAAATGTGTCATCTAATAAAATATAATATTTCCTTTGGAGAGAATCTTTGCGCGTGGAGCGATACAGATAATTCAGAGCTGAGGAAGGTTATTCCCGCGGGAACGGGGTGTATAAAATGCTGCTAGTTGATTATAATATACATTTTATTCCTATTTTATTTCTGGAAATCGATCATTTAATAGATTATTATGGCTACTATCGAGTAGGTATGATATTACGAATTTATTGTGATAATTTCAATGAACTAAAAAGATAGTGGCCGTCTTGTTAGAACTTTTCAGGCAGTTTTTATGGCAAGTCAGAATCCATGATTCGTGGTATTATTACCCATCCGCTTCACCTGTGCACAACAACTATACTATAGTACGTACAACGCCACCAATATTACAAAATGTAGAGTCAACACATGATTATGAATAAAATGTAAAATCCACTACATGACATGACCAAAAACTCTTTATTAAGTAAATATGTAAATAATTTTAATAGATTATTAGAAACATTATCCATAGAGTATTGTTTTAGGTATCTCACGAAAATTAAATTAAGAGCACTGAAAGTGATTAACGCTATAGCTATTTATAAAACTGTAACAAATTCGAGCATATTATAGTTGTACACTAGCTACTGCTCGCGACTTCGTCCGCGTGGAAAAGTTATTTTGGGTTAAGGCTAACACGTACTAGAAGCTTTCCAATTAAAAAAATCCCGACTTTGTAACCTTCTAGATTGTTGCTCTGCTCCTGTTGTTCCTAGCGTGATAATATATAGCCGATAGCCTTCCTCGATAAATGAGCTACCTAACACTGAAATAATTTTTCAAATCAGACAGTAGCTCCTGCGATTAGCACGTTCAACCAAAGAAGCAAACACTTTAGCTTTATAATGGTAGCATAAGTTACTACTCTTCTAAACTTTTATGTTTTATAACAATATCGCTGGTTAGCTAGAAACAAAGCTTTGTCGAATTAAGCTTTAAAGTATATAAACACAAGTAGTCCGATGAAGCTGTTAAGATTTGTTAAGTCAATAGCGTAGTCAGTTCGAGAAAAAAAATATAAACACAAAAGTGGAGTAATGTATTCATTCAACTATTATACATGGATACCAAACTTAAAAGAAAACATAATCTTATATTAAAGAATTAATGAATATTTTCATCAATTCTACCTAAGCCTTGAATAAATTAATTTTTCAGAAAGCGCCATTTTACACCCGCCTACGCGGCTATAACGTTGTGGCATAGTTAGGCTGTATACAATAATTGTGTGAAGCACGTTGGCCTATGAGATGGGAATACTAATACATACTTGTCTAAATACATTTAATTGTGTTACTCTTATTAGTAATTTTGAAAAGGTCACACACATTCATTAAGAATTATTGTTGTGTGCTATTTCATCCTATTTCCTGATTAAGCATATACATTAAATTGTTTTGGCTCATTTATATTATGTTTACATAGTTTACGCAATGAAATAGATCATCCTTAGATATTATAAAACTAGCTGTGCCCGTGACTTCATCCACGTGAAAGCTTATTTAAAAAAGCGCATTAATTAAGTAATTTGAATGTATTAAGTCAATTTACTTATCTACTTTTCTCTCTTACTTAAGTCGCGTCATAATTAAAGTGCAGTAACTTTTGATAGGCTTAACCGATTTTAATAAAACAAAGACTGAATGCTAATCGATAATATGCTTTATAATTTTCCTGGATTTTAGAAGTGATATGCATCCATACAAACAGGTAGACAGATATTTCTAATATTGATTGAAATATACTTTATTACTTAATCCTAGACACAAGAAACAATTATTTTTAAGTCTAAAAAGTACAGTTTTTATATATATATATAAATGAAGATCATTTAAACCTTTACTTGAATTACTTACTATTTTATTTATTGAAATATTTATTTTCGTTTTTTATTTTAAAAGTCTATATTATCTGTGGTACAGACTATCGGAGTTTACTATGGAACAAGGAGTCTGAAAAATGATATATTGTAAACCGTTACGTTGTAAAATTGTAAACAATAATATATAATTAATAAGTAATCAAGTGAAGCAATAGCTTTGAATGTTGTTTCTCCTTATTACAGAGCAACTATTCAGCCTATTGTTTTAATAAAACGGTACACCCAACCGAACAACACATTATATGTATATAGATACGCAGCGCAGTCTGAGTTAGTTCTCAGTTGATAGGACCTTTCCCAACTTACGTGACCACTACTAGTTGTTATAATTTGCTCAATTTAAACAATATGTTTATAAGTTATAGCGTATTATTCTTATAGCTATATTAAAGGTACAACAAAACCCATTGATTAGTTATTCGGTAAAATAGTGACAAATGTTCTTCCATTCTTATAAAAGTTAACAGTTCATATTAACAGGATTTAAAAATCGCAACCTATCATTTTCGTTACAAATGTATAAAAAAATAAATCTTGTTTATAGCAGTTTTTAGGCGGTCTCGGTATTTTATATAGTGAATTTTATATTTTATTCATAATCTTTAGTTATCTGACTCTATATTTAGTAGATTGGCGGTGCTTTCCCTAATATATCGTTCGGTTATTGTCCACAAGTGAAGTGAATGGGAAATAATACCACGGAGTATAGATTCTAGTTGCCAAAAAAAACTCCTTGGGAAGTTCTAACGAGATGGCCACCATCTTGATATATCACTGAAATGATCGCAGAAAGCTTGTAATATCGACACCCACTTGACAGTGACAGAATTTTAGAACAACAATCTACTAGAATATTGGTTGCCAAACATAAAACTAAGAAGACGAATCTAGTTTATATTATTTATAAAATTGAAAAAAAACGCAATACATTCTTCTTCATACAAATAAAAATAACTCAAAATGATATGCACGTTCTGTACCAGAAAATGTCCGAACACATACAATACGAAGAACGTCTTATTATCACGCAAATATCACCCCATCTCGGATATATATCCGAATGTAGATACTTTATGACATTCCGGACACGGATTGCCGGACGGCGCGGCGTACCGAGAATGCTTGTTGAAAATATGTTGCAAGCACGCCGTTATTGTGAATCTAAAACTATTTGTGACTTTTGAGAATGCATAAAATATATCTACATGTCTGCTATATATCTATAATAGCCAAAAAAATATTGTTAGTATAAATAATACTGTACAATTCCCAAACCAGGATATCGGGAATAGAGATGGCGATATGAGATCGATTGATAGATTTAGACATAGAAAAAATCGATTAATGACACTCTAAAATCGTGATTCGACAAAAACATATTCATGCAATAATTCGTAATTAATAATAAACTGATTAAAATAATTAAGAGATCTTAGAAAATGAACAATAAAAATGTTTGATATTTTCTTCACAGGAAGCTCTAACTCTGGTTGGAATATTTTGAATCTCCTCCACCGACTACGCTATCAATTAAGCCATCATCAATTTAAAATTATATTTAAAAATTTATCTACAATCTTAAAAATGCCTAAACTAGAAAAATTGGCTCTCATATGCAGTTGCCATAAGACATCCATGAATGCATCACAATATGTTGTCATAATGAAGTCGATAGATAGAACGGGGCTTTACCACCTTCCTATCGTTTCGTCATCTTCTGCATACATTTTAAAGTGAGCTAAATCCAATTTTAATAGTTCATATAACGTGTTTAATTTTTTTGACATTTACATACCGAGAATAAAATTCGAATTTTGACGTCCCTAAGGTTTTTAGTTTTATATTACGACCTTCGTATTTTACATGTACAAAATTTGAAGATCTTTGAAAAATAATGTAAAGTATCAGAAACGACTAAAATTGGATTTAGTTTGTAGTGGTAGAGCCACGCTGAATCTATTACTGGTTTCAGCATGAATCGGTTGGCTAGCACCACCTCGCTCAGTAAACAAAGTGATAGTGCTTCCATTGTTGCGTTTCGTTCGGTCAGTGAGAGCGCCGGAGGCCCACCTCTCCTCACCTTCCCCCTCTTATCCCTTTCTCCTCTCCCACTTCTACTCTCCCACAACACAGGCTGGCAACGCACTTGCGACTCCCCTGGTGTTGCAAGTGTCTATAGACGGTGGTGATCACTTAACATCAGGCGACCCACCTGTTCATTTGCCTCCTATGATAAAAAAAAGCTTATTTTGAAATGTAAAGGCACAATAATAGGTTTTCGAAAACCAGTAAATCTAGAATCGACATGATCATTGTCACAATCTAAATCGCTGAAAGCGCTTTACCAATCCAGTGTAATTAAGTTAACATACCTTAGCTTAATACTTGATATGTTAATAGTCACAGTAACTTACCGTGCCAGGTGGGTTGTACACCTCTTGAACAAGGCCTAAAGCGACCGCAGCGCCGCCAAGCTGATATTACCGTAACAAACTCATTCGGATAATTGTGTTGGACCGTAGCCAGGGGTGCGGATATTACTGTATGGTTTATTTGGCCATCTTGAAAGCTAAATTAGTATATATCCTGTTTATACCTTCTTGTTTAAACTCGTTACATAACGTAACATAGAATTTTATATGCAGTTAAAATATTTGGGTGGACAACCTCATCTATTACATTATCTACTGTTGACAACCGCATGAAAATTCGTTCAATAGTTTATTAGTTTACCGCGAACACACGGGCAGACGCGGCAGAGGACTTTATAATATGTAATGATCATTCGCATTTTGATAGGTGGTAGAGCCACGCTGAAGCTATTACTGGTTTCAGCATGAATGGGTCGGCTCGACCGGGGTAGTACCACCCCTCTCACAGAAAACCGACGTGTTGTTGTGTTTCTTTCTCTTTCCTTCTTTCCCTTTCCTACCACTCCCCCTCCCCCATATACAGCTGGCAACGCACTTGCGACTTCTCTGATGTCGCTAGTATCTATGGACGGTGGTGATCACTTAACATCACGTGACACACCAGTTCGTTTGCCTCATTTGATATAAAAAAAAAATCTGTGGTATCCCCTAACATATTCACAATTTATTTTTTATAATACACATTTTTAGATCTGTGATATCCCCTACCATATTCATAAAAATTATATAAGGGAAAAGCCAATTTTGATGTACACATTATTAAACAAAGTCCCTTACCGCCGCTGTCTGTCTGTTCACGTGAAAACTCAAAACTACTGAACGCATTTTAACGAGGTTTTCACTAGTCAATAAAGCAATTCATGAGGATGGTTTAAGTATATTATTTGTCAATGTTTTTTTTTATTGTCACAATTTGACAACGTCCGTCGGGCCCGCTAATTTAATTATATAAGGATTAATAATATATTGGTTACCATAGCTTCGTAATTAATTATTATTTAAAGTCAATTGTTACTGTTTTCTTTAGGTCTGTTTAAGACATATTATTGTGTGATAGATTATTTTGATGTATCTCATAAGCTTTAGTCAGCGATGTAGCAAAAAAACATAGAAATTCATAAAAGAAAATATATCAAAATCCTTGACATAGTTACAATAATTAGATGCAAAATAATCAGAAGCGACAAACGACTTTGAATTATATTATTTGACGAATGAATTTCACATTTTAATCATTACTCCTCATGCCCTAGTAACCTCAAACAATAAATCTTGAAATATACAGTTAAATTAAAATATTCCTAAACTGTACGAATCAAAGAAAAAGATGAAAAGACATTAATTAACGATATCCAACAGCAAACACCCTCCGGGGTAGAACGGGTAATTATGCTTGATTTAATTAAATTACTTTAATTCCCTACCAAAAGGGGGTGAGATTAGCCCTCTGTATTTAAAGGGTTGACTGGAAGCCGTTTTCGGCTTAACCCTCCCAGAGCGCCGAGTATATTCTGTACCCTGACGGTAATAAAAATTAATCTCGTTAAGAATTACCGCCGCTCTCTGACAGACAGAATAAGTGTTTTTGTTAAAAGAAAATTTGTTATTCTTTCTGAGACACGCCGGGATTGTTTCACTAATTCGATTATACGCCCATTTTATTTCTCTCACACTCTTGTTGGTTATTTATTAATTCGAAGCACCGACAAGATTTACACTAGGACACTTCAATACGTGCATTTAGAACGAATAGACTTTCCTTAGTGTAATCTTAATTGTAGGTGTTTATAAAAAACTAACTTAAAATGTACGATTCTATTTACGATTCTTCGATTTTCTTTGTATCTCAAATTGCCTATTAAATACATCGTTTGTAGTTAGTGTTACTGTACCTTTTCGAATGTTTTTTTGAACGAAATTTTTTTTCCGAAGCGTTGTGCAGTGTTTCTGGTAGGAGATTAATTTATGATTTCGTGTCATGACATGTTAGTTAGCGTGACCGGTTGTATTGCGCTTGCGCGGTTTGCACCACTAACAACGCGTAGTATAACAGCCTGTGTAAATCTAATGTTTGTATTTTGTAATTCATAATCTTTATTAAGATGTATACTTAGCCTGGCCATAAATACTGTTGCAATTAAAAATAAGAAAAATATTACATTTGAATTTGGAATCTGTCATTTTTATATGATTATTTATTGAATTTTGACTTGACCTAGAACCATGTCGTGTATTTTTTTCCTTTGGAGAGCTTCCGCTACGTGAGCTGCCGGACGAAGTCATGAGCAGATGCCAATATAATATAAAGTTAAATCAGCTGAAAACCACTGGTCTCAACTAAGTTCAATAGAAAAAACAATACTTTCTTTGAACCGGCCCAAACGACAGGTGACCTCAAACTTCGACACAGAAGACCCTAATAAACGACCTTAAAAAGATCATAAAACAAACAAAACGTCTTCCGCCGCTTGAAGTACCGCCGTTTCGTGTAAATATGTACTTCTCTCGTGTTCGAAGTCGCCATTTTGGCAGAGCGTGTATTTACTGCGGAAGTTAAGACTTCTGTTTTGTTTTTGTGTGTCAAATAAACTTGTTATGTTTCGGAACAGAAAGTTTCACGATACGGTGATTCGTGGGAGCTTTGATGCGGGCTCCTTTTATTTATCGACTAGCCATCATCAGCGACTTTGCCTAAAGAAAATTGCCATAAATACATATATATTTTTATATCATAGGAAGCAAACGAACAGATGGGTCACCTGATGTTAAGTGATCACCACCGTCCATAGATACTTGCAACACCAGCGGAGTCGCAAGTGCGTTGCCAACCTGTATTTGGGAGGAGGATGGGGGATGGGCAGGAAGGGAAAGAGGAAGGGGAAGGGGGGGTAGGTGGGTATATGTTTCATTTATATATATAATATGTATCAGTGAACCCAGCGAACGTTGCTCTGTTATGATAAAAAAAATGTGTACTACCACCTAAACTGTTTTTAAATTCACATTGCCATTGACATTGCCTCACTGAGCGTGTTCTATCGTCTCTATCATGGTGAGTCTTCTGATGAGCTATTCAATCTTATCCCTTCCTCTTTTTTTTATAACCATACGCGCTGGTCTTCGGAGCCAGAGTTTTACGATGAATCCTATCTTGGCACGAACTAAAAAGTTCGCTACGTCTTACCTTTGCCGTACCGTGAAGCTGTGGAACAATCTCCCGCCCAGTGTGTATCCTCCTTCCTATGACATGGGGTCCTTGAAACCCAACGTGAAGAGTTACTTACGCAGGCCGGCATGACAGCGGTGACCGGCGATAGATAGTATGTCTCTCGATGGTCGCCACTGTGTTTGGATTGTACTATGCTTACCATCAGGCATAGTACAGTCACTTTGCCGTGCTACAATAAAAAAAAAAACTGAACAAACATGAAAAATGTCATCATAATCACTCCAGTTGCGTAGGAGTTTAGTTACATACACTTTAATTGTAGTTAGTGTCTGCTATAAATGATGTTCTATCACAAAATTTGAGAAACATACAGACATAATAACAGATTCGTTAATATAGTACTACAATATAGATTTCATAAAAATATAGAGGACTAGCTGGCCGGGCGGACGTTGTCCTGCCTTGATATTTAAAAAAATCCTAGAGTGAACCGAAGCGCCACCTACCGGGTCCAATTGTGAATCTAAACCATTCTCGAATCTCCACGAGCACACACAAAAAATTTCATCAAAATCGGTCCAGTCGTTTAGGAGGAGTTCAGTCACATACACACGCACACAAGAAATATATATATTAAGATTAAAAAAACACAGCTCTATGAATAATAACATGGTAAATCATTATTTTACGCGATCCTAATAAATATATATTAAGATTCCTTCCTCGTATAAGGGGAGTTACCCTGCTAACACGTTATCTGCAGCAATGAGGTCGAAAGGACCACGAGCGTGCTTATTACAGTGTTTACCGTAAACACTGTTTCGTATCGTACGAGTATGTAAAAGAAAATATTATTTGAGTGAAAGTTCTTATGTCATGATAGGAAAAATTTGGATTGGACACATGAAGTAGATATTTTTATTATTATTATTTATTTATTTATACAACAAGCGTCCACAAGAACAAATTATATGCCAATAACTACAGTAGTAATATATACTAAAAATAAAATTAAAATTAAGTAACTATATTAATATGTGCTATTATATAAATGAATATTTTTTTTATCAAAGGGGACAAACTAACTGGTGGGTCACGTGATGTTAAGTGATCACCACCGTCCATAGACACTAGCGACATCAGGGACGTCGCAAGTGCGTTGCCAGCCTGTATATGGGAGAAGGGGGAGGGGAAGGAAAGGGAAAGCAGGAAAGAGGTAGGGACGTGGGCCTCCGGCTCTCTCACTGACCGAACGAAACACAATAATGCAAGCACTGTTATTTCACGTCGGTTATCTGTGAGAGGGGTGGTACTACCCCGGAGGAGACGACCCATTCATGCTGAAACCAAAAATAGCTTCAGCGGGGCTCTACCACCTACATAAATGAAAATGAAATAGGATGAAAAGATAAACATTACACTTGTATCGTTATTAAAATAAAATATAATCGTTTTCTACAAATCTACGGTTGACGTTCAGATCTTGTTAATAGCAAGTGTCGAGACGCCATCTTTTTGGTTGTCATGCACGTGAACGTCAACAAAAACAAAAAGAAAACGTGTCAAGCGGGTTGGTTGTTTTTCAACAAAGAATCAAAATATATTATCATATATCAATCAGCAAAGTATCGGAATAACTATGAAATCAATAGCATTATCAGAATCTAACATAAAGACACATCCGTGGAAGCTCAGCGGCCAGCTGCAACGCAAAGAATATCACGAGGTACATGCATTATATATTTACTGTTGTTAGTTGGATCTGAACGAAAACATTTGAGTTCTCAACCCTCCAGGGTCCCCCAGGGTAGCAGGAAGCCACCAATAGGCATTTCGGCGGTGCGCATGCTACAACACTATTATATAACATGTCTACCATTGTTCTCATTATATTATTGGGACTATCGTGAAGTCTACTCAGGATGGATGTTATTCTCTTATGGATTACAGCATAGAAATCATCAACTCTAGCATTTGCAAACATCCTAGAGCTATCCTAGCGCTACAAAATCGTGGTAATCCCAATAACATATTTATTTCGGTCTATGTGTAAAAACTTGGCTTATTTTTGACGGTTGCCCCGTCAAACCACCCGTATCTAAGCAACATATAAATATTTCTTTTTCACCACCGATTTTACGAATATGCCGTCTTACTTTTACATTATATCTAAGACAGCGTGGCGTTACAGTATTATTTTACGTATGTGAGCGTTATCGTTCCATTTGTTTTATGAAAGTATCATGTAGGTAACGTATCTACAGCTTTTTAGTTATAATATCAAATAAAATATGTATTTTGTAAATTATATAATTATATAATGTAAAAGTTAGAAAAGTTTCACTTACTCCGCATTTACACACTGATACAGGCATTGTTTTTTCTATATCATTTACAATGAAATCTTATAACTTCTAGAGGTTGTAAAGGCCTACCGGTACGAGAAAATTAATCTTAATAATGTTATCTAGGTATGAGGTACTTTCGACCTCCTGTCACAACAAAAAAAAAATCGAAAAATTATCCAAAGCACCAACGCAGTGTTAAAAGAGAGCTCGGTTATATAGTGTGTCGGAAATAACGGATGATAATTTATACGTCACCCCATGACCCCATAAAAATTTCACACGCCTCCGAAACCATGCATCATAAGGATCGGCGAGTTGTTACAACCGAGGCTGTAAAATTTACTTCCTTTGTTATTTTAGTAGAAAAGAATGGATTACTTTCTATATAAAGCTCTGTTAAATTGCGTTTGGTAAAGTCGTTATTAAAGAAATAAAATATAATTACTTGTACTATCTAATAACGAAACATTTAATTTATAATGTATGTATATGTCGTGGTCAGGATATAAGTGGTGTCTATTTGAGAGTATGACGTCATTCATGGTGACGTCACGGTTATGGTTTGATCGATCAATCCACTAAGACCAATCGAATAAAACGTTAACCGTCACATAAATGCAACACTGTATACAGTTCCGACGAATTATCCTTAGGTGTAAATAACCCAACTATCTGAGTGAGAATGTCCAATATCTCGTCGTCGGTTTGCCATTTAGAGCATCCAGCCAAAGCCAATTGCCAATAATAATTATGATACATCAATAGCCGTTACCTGCAACTAATCGAGTATCAGAACGGAGTAAATAGTAGTTAGCAGTAACTCCCCCGATATAGTCAGTAGTACGGACGCAGGTCAATAGTAACTGCCCCGATATAATCAATAATACAGACGCAGGTCAATAGTAACTCCTCCAATATATATATTGACGAAGTTGATCAGAATTAAGTATTGTTAAAAATGAAATTTTGCTTATTTTATAATGACATATATTTTTATTATTCATCTTGCCTTTTTATAAAAATATAATGGTAGTCAGAACTATACTTAACAAATATTTCTCTCCATGAATTATTCCATGAATGTTTCAAACATTATAAAGCAAATAAATATTGTTAAATGAAAATACATTACAGAAATTTCACTAGATTGAACAGAACGTGTTTATATTCAGCAATATTGTTCGTTAATAGTTTTGTTTATTCAAAATTTGTAGACAAAAATAAGTAGACAATGGTTACCGACCCACGAGCAACTTCTATTTACAGTCATTAAATATTATAAACATTTGATATCATTGAAAGAGATGAAATTGAACCGTAATATAAATGTATATACATTACAAACTCTGTAATATAAATTTTATTTTATAAAACGTTCACAATCTCATAAAAATTGTATATGCTTCCAACACTATTTATCATGCTGTGCAAGGTGGAGCTCTTACTTCTAATAAAAGGTTGAATATACTTTGAGGCACATTTTCTATGTAAATTGGACTAGCTTAAAGTAGTGTGCAGTATATGTGTAAAACATATTGATGGTGTTATTCACAACAAGCATATTTTCGATCAAAAACCAGTTACAGTTCAGATAAACTACATCGCGTTTGTGAAATAAACCATGTGACTATAATTTGTAGTATCAGACAGTATATGTTGTTTAAAGACAGCTTTACACATTTTTTTTATTTTTGTTTTTTTTTTCTTCGATTGGTAAGAAGTATACAGGTATGGGGTTTCGTCACGAAAGACGGTTTACCCGTAGTATTACTTCCTTCTAAGTTATATTTATGCGACTACCCTTTAGAATCAATTTTTAATTGATTTCTTAATCTAGCGTGTTGCTATTGTCAGCACTGTTTTCTTTTTTTATGTCATAAGAGGCAAACGAACAAACGGGTCACCTGATGTTAAGTGATCACCACGGTCCATAGACACTTGCAACACCTGGGGAGTCGCAAGTGCGTTGCCGGCCTGTGTTTGTGTGTGTGAGAAGGGGCAAGGGGAAGAAGGGAGGGCGAGGAAAATGGAAGTGAGCCGCCAGCGCTCTCGCTGACCGAACGAAACGCAACCATACAAGCACTGTTACTTCACGTCGGTTTTCTGTGGGTCGGGTGGTGCTACCCCGGGTAAGCCAGCCCATTCATGATGAAACCTTCAACAACAAGCTTCAGTGTGGCACTACCACCTTTGTGTGATTATTATGGTTGGTATTAGTTGCTTATTATGTGCGTTGAGAAAGATTTTTTTTATCCCTCTAAAATAATGTATCTATTTTTCGTAATTAATAAATCAATCATTCATCTTATTGAGTCCTATGATTTTTCGCCCTGTGTCTATCAAAGTATGTGTAGTACCTATATGAAATAAAGGTTCCAAAAAATATCAATATAGACGCTACTACGACTAAATGCCTGAGATTAAAATAGCTGTCAATGAAGTCAAGTGTGCTAATCTGAGAGAAACAGCAGAAAACTATCTAAGACACAAATGTAGGGTATTTTTTCAACCATTGTACTATAATTTTTTTTTTCACTTTATTTTTGGCAATCAATCTTTCAGATTATTACTGCCATTGTCGAGTAATTAATAATATTACAAGCTTCGTGGAATCACTTCAATATTAAGCGTCGTGTGAGTCAATATTCTAACAAGGTGGTGGATCCCTTGTTAGAACCTTCCTGGGAGTTTTTGTGGCATCTTAGAATTTCATGCTCCGTGATATTATTTTCCATTCACTTCACTTATGCACAATAAACTAACAATATTACGTAAAACTCCACCAAATTTACAAAATATTGAGTCCTATAACACAAGATTATGAATAAAATATAAAATCCACTACATGACAGACCAAGATCCCGCCAAAAACTGCTACTATACTTAGTCTGGCCATAAATACTGTTACAGTTAAAAATAAACAAAATATTACATTTGAATTTGGAATCTGTCATCTTAATATGATTATTTATTAAGTTTTCTCATTTTACAATGTACAAACAATATTGGAAACGAACGTTTCGGACTTCATCAAAGCTGAAGACTGGCCGTCGTTTAGTCCTGATCCGCTGCATTATTATTTATGGTCAGTTTTAGAGAGTACGGCTTGCTGTAAGCGCTTTGGTAATTTGGAGTCCCAAAAACAATTTTTACGATTGGAACAGAAGAATTTTCCCATGAAAAGAGAGCGTGCTTCTATTGATAACTGTTCTCAACGTTTAAAGGATTGTATTGCAGCCAATGGAGACCACTTCGAATAAACTTTTTGTATTTTAAATTATTTTATATTTGTGTAGCGCCATGTAATTTTCACACATTTTAAGAGATTATTTTTATAAACATCTTCGTCTCCGTCTATACCCGTATGGTGATAAATATACAATTTATAATATCCGAATATAATTTTTATAGACTCCTTGTCACAGTCTAAACTGAACAAAGTATTTAAATATATCATTGTTAGTATTTTGTTCAGCTTCTATAACAAACTAATATTAGCAATAATATACATTCAATCATTCGCTTACAGTTCCCAGATATATAAAAAAGAAATGATTTTAATAGTTTATGCCACTTCCATTCCCCTTTGAAAGCGTCAAAACGAATTTTCCGAAAGAACTTTTTTCTCACTAAAACGCTTTTTGCAGCCGACTGTGACGTAGACATCAAAGAGTCCACTTACACTCGGGGCCCGATTAGTTGAATAAACGCTTGTAGAAAATTTACTTGTAAAACTTTTACATTGAATCATTTGAATTTGAACAGTTTACTTAGAAATATTTAAAATTGTATTCAATATAAACCAAATATTTATATTTCATCTTGAATCATATTGAAAATTATAGTTTCAGATTTATTTTTCAGATTTATTTATTTGATTTGTTATTCTTTATGTTTTTATTTTGATCTTAACGTTTAGTCGGTTACAAGTATCCTATTAGTTGTCATATTTTTAATGGTATTTACATTAGTAAGGGTTCTAACACAAAACGCCTATTTTTTAAAGATGTTAAGTTACTTAATTATTTTAACTAGTGAGCGCCCAGTGGTCGACATTCGACCATAGTTAATTGTTTTTTTAAAGTTTGAACTTTATTAGAGTTTTTTTGTCAAAGGGTATAGTTTTATAATCAAAGGTTTTCATCATAGCTACTCAGTTATTTGCCATTTGTCATGATCTTTATTATATAATCATTAAAAAAAATCTATGTGTGAAGGAAAATGAACATTAATTATAAATTGGAAACAAAGACAACGTGGTAAAGCTCAAATTTTAACCAAATATAACTTTACGAAAATAAAGAAATGTATCGCAACCCATGACACAATTTTCAATGAATTTTACACGACACCATGGGGTGGTAATTCTGAGCAATATTGAATTAAATGTAGTCTGTTCATTATGACAGATAGTGATACGCCCAGTATCATCGTTTGGAAAAATAATGGATGCCTAATACAATCAAATGGCGAATCCAAGACAAAGACGTTTTTAATACTACCATTAGCTTTTGAAAATAAACTCTTTCTTGTTGATACATGAGGTTGAATTGCGACATTATAACCGCGGAGGTCTAAGTCATGGATTACTTTTATGATCAAAATTCTTATTTTGATTATACAACGTATTATTTGGCTCATTTTTATATTAAATTATCATTTGGAGTTCACCATAAAATATAATAAATATTACAATAATAGTTATATTTTATAATATCATTGTTGAATGTAGAATGAAAAATGGCAATCGGAACGTAAGAGTTAAAAAATACATATAGTCGAGCATAGCAACCTCCTTCAGAACCTTTTTTGAAGTTCGTAATTATTGACGGCTGTCAAAATGACTTTTTTATTTACATGTGTGTATATGTTGTGTAAAATTCAAGTAGGAGTGTGAGTAGTGCATATTTTAATTAATGAACTTCTAATGCATTTTATATAAAATAAACAGCTTTCTGCACTTCTCCGCCATATAAACTTTAAATATGCCAAATTCCAAGTTCACTCGTTGACGGGAAATAGGTTAAAAAGGAGTACAATTTTTTTGCTTCACGTATTAATATATAGATTATTAATCCTTTCAGAAAATCGCAATTAAATATCGCTCGCTACAAAATCTTTTCAATCATTTCTGAAGTTAGTCCAGACAAACGCTTAAGAACACTCGTGCCTCTAGCGAATGTGCCACAAATATAACAATATTCAGCCTAGATTTCATATTTTCCATTGTTCTTTAGCCTCAATAAAATCTCATCTTCACTATTTTAATGTCAAGAGAACGTAATGTTTAGTAACCAGGTTTGTGAAAAAAAAATCGAGTTAATTTTTTTAAGTTGTTTACATTAAAGAAGTTTTATTCTCAAATCAAGCATCGCTTGCTACGCCATCGCTACACACCACAATTGCTGACTAAGATTTCCAGTCCCACGATGCGGTAGATGTTCAAAGCATTACGCCATCGCCTCACACCACAGTCGATGACTAAGAGAGCCGAGTTCCCAGTCTCAAGGCGCTGCAGGTGTTCAAAGCAACGAGTCAGCTATTTCCACGGTACAACAGATGTACAAACTTAGTGGAAACATTCGGTGGTCCGACTCCTTCTTTTCCAAATTATTCATGTATAAAAACTTGTACGAAACAACGTTTAAACAGTGTTAACCTAGCATCGTTAGCATTCATTATGCTATAAATTTAGTTTATTGTGTGAGTTAGCCTAACATCGGCTACACTCTCACAATGTTTGTCTTAGGCGAGGGCTATCCTAACTTCAGAAGCTCTCTAGTATTAGTTTTGATTGTAATTTTATTTCTTTAATAAATTAATTGAAGTAATTTGGTTTTTTTTGGATCCTCCGGTTCTGACCTTCGTAGCTCGCTATTTACTGTAAATGTTTATGTATTTGAATTTTATTTGTTTACAAATATTTCGCTCACGTTTATATATTTTTTCATTTGATTCGATCAGGTTTATTTTTTATAATGCATATTTTTCCAAACATAGATAGTTACATTCGTTTTTGGTGGATACACAGATATTGGTGTTATTTCCAAACGACACCATCATTCACACACTATTCACCCTATAATAATAGTCTTTAGACATTAGAACCCGCTTGACATGATGCTTGAACTCACTATCCGGCAAGACGGTAATGTGCTTTGGGACTTCGTTCTAAAACCTGACACTATTATCTAAAACTGTTATTGGTCTTAGTGAGCCTGAAACATGGAATGACCGATTTATTACTGTTACCTAGTATTTCAATTATATTGATCATTCACTAAAGCAAGTTTAACTAAGTTTTTACGGACATATATTATTCATCACATATGTATGTGATGGACATACATTAGTGGCTAAATGAAAAGTGTTTCACTGTGAAAGTTTTTTTTTCTGAATATGATTAAAATAATAGCGAGATGTAGATTTTTTAAACTATTGAAAAGTTTCGTCGTTATTTCGTGTAGTTGATCAATATATGCTCGCGACTGTAACCTCAGTTCTTTGCGGATATGGAAGACTTTGATGTGTCTTGCGTTACTAGTATGTGATATTCTATAGTGTTATTAACATAGAGCTTTCATACATAACTCAGTTGTGAATCTATTTGTAAAACTGAGAGCGTGAATGCTAGTTCAGAAATAATTTTGGAAACCTATTTTTATATTGAAGAAATAAATGATATTATTGGAGAAATGTCTTACTGGTGAGGCAGGCGTGTAAATAGCCGTGCTCACTGAGCGGTTTGAGAACACACTATGACTGAACACGGGGATACGTGTGTCTAACTTTGTCTATTTATAAAGATATGAAAGTATGTGATCGATATGGGGTGTAACAGAACTTTTGCTTACCATTACGCCCCTTAATGCGGTTGCCAACCCTCGAATGTACATGGGTATCACGAGTATCACAGGGTGGTGTTGGCCACCAGATTGTTCACACACGTAACACAACATGTAATGTTTATAATGCGGTTTATAAAGGAGGAAAAGTGTTCTTATTGCACTTAAGATTATAAGCGGGTTTATACACAAGGTTTACAACGGTGTAGCAGTAATTGTGCGTATTTTAATGCGCACACGGTAGCAAGCGGGTCGGGTATTCGAAACAGTATCGCGAAGAGTGTACTTGTGTCAAAGGACAAAGTTGCCCCCGTATCAACACAAGTTATCATACCTAAACTTGATGGCGGGATATCCGCCTCATCACCTACTGTTTTTTAGATTATAAAGAATGAATGTAATTCATATATTTTTATCTGATTAGGGTTTTCTAATAC
Source organism: Antheraea mylitta (assembly GCA_014332785.1). NCBI lineage: Eukaryota > Metazoa > Arthropoda > Insecta > Lepidoptera > Saturniidae > Antheraea > Antheraea mylitta. Next base: position 6,161,685 of record JACEII010000035.1, read on the forward strand.
GTGCTACGTAATAAGTACTTTATATATTAAGTTACCAAATAGAATTCAAAGTTTAATCTTTACTTCATTACGAATATTATGTATTAAAATGTGAGTTTGTTTGTTACGTATAGGAGGTAAACGAACAGGTGGGTCACCTGGTGTTAAGTGATTACCACCCTCCATAGACACTCGCAACACCAGAGGAGTCGCAACTGCGTTGCCAGCCTGTTTTTAGTGGGAGAGGAGGTGGGCCTCCGATGCTCTTACTTATCGAACGAAACGCAACAATGCAAGCACTGTTACTTCACGTCGGTTTATGTGGATCGGGTGGTATTACCTCGGGGAGCCGATCCATTCATGCTGAAACCAACAATAGCTTCAGTGTAGATCTATCACCTACCAAAAGATGGTGGCCCTCTTGTTTAAATCTTCCATGGAGTTTTTTTGACAAGTCAGAATCCATACTCCGTGGTATTATTTCGCATCCACTTCTCTTGTGTGCAGTAACGAAACTATATTACATAAAACACCACCAATATCACAAAACGTAGAGCCAAATAACACAATATTGTGAATAAAATACAAAAACCACTACATGACATTCCAATATCTCGCCAAAAACTCGTGCAATATCTTTTAAAAAGAAGACAGCAGTTAAAGTAACCAAAAACTACTTCAAGTGAATAAATTAGTCTCAATTCAAAGACCAGGAGACAACGACAGCAATACAGGTTGCAATAAGCAAGACGTAAGGGGAATTTATACGCGTCCAACCGCTGCGGTGGACCTCCCAAGTTGGACGACGTCCAGAGAAATGAATCAGGGTTGGAGCAATTGAAATACTCAAGGCCTTTATATAATTTTTAATTACTATTAATCGATTTAAAATTTAGTAACACTAAGACAAAATTTAAGCGTTGAAAACGATTAATAATTATCTTGGAAGTTAATTATACAAAGACATATATCACTATTTCTAAAATCTTTTACAAAATAGCAATGTTAACTATGCCACTAAACTAGGCAATATCTGTCTCACGGAAGGCTAATATCTAGTTACAGATTGACTTAATTGACGATGGTACGTATTAATATAACATTTGGCGAAAATTAGTTTTAAGATATTAAAGCGAAGACAAAAAGCAGATACAAAAAATCGTAATAATTCAATAAAAACTAAATAAATGTTTCAGTGTAAGAAAGCGTGTGTGTCAATGTGTACTTGTATGTACTCATATGATAGATGTATATAATTCTTGGAACGAATGTTAATGGAGTATGTTGAGTAGATCTTCCCTCTGTTCGTAAGAAATGCCATGATTTAATGAATTAAATTGATGACTCTAGTGACACAAGAAGCAAATAATAAAATATCTAATATTTTAGATTGTTATATAGATATACCTTTATTATATTATTAAGAGAAAACCAGGAAGACCAAAAAATAGATGGTGAATTTTTTTCCATCAGAGATGTGGAGTAGGTTGGATGAGAAAGGCAGGGGAAAGGGACTTGTGGAAAAACTAGGGGAGGCGTACGCCGAAGAGGCGACTACAATTTAAATAAGGGAAAATTTATAATTTGTATAAAAAAATGTAGAATAAAAGCTTTTTTATTTTATATATATATACCTTATATTGAACGATGATCTTAAACGGTAACACGTTATACCTGGAGAGGGACTGGCTTCCGAATACAGGTGAAGTAAAACACTTTTTGGTTTTCCTTTACCGAAAGTTTTGACTCATACATTAATCAAGGCGTTAATCTATCGCAACGCAATCACTATTGCATCAAATATTTTAATTAAAACTAATTTATTGTATTCATCGCTTCAGTTTCTGACTTAAACCAAGTTAGTACACTAATTAGATTGGTGCGGACAACGTTTTGTCAAATGTGACTAATCCAGATTTCTAGATATACGTTTAGGGTTTAATCCAAGTTATATATATTTTAATATTGCGTCTATACCATAGTTGTTACGAGAATATAAAATTATTGATTTTTATATGATTTATTTTTTTATTTAGAAATAGTATAAATAAAAGCCGCTATACGCAACTAATTATATATGCGTATAGTTCTTCAAAGTTGGTTTCTTCTACATTTTAAATATCATTTTTATGGTCAGTTGAAACGGGGCAAGCGGTATAGCGTATATATGCAAAAGAGGAAATGTAAACGGATAACATTGTTTAGAAAGATCTGCTTTATCATTTTCAAGCTGTCCTCCATCATATCTCGAGAATAGTTTAACCGAATAACTCCAAATTTTTATAAATTTAGGGTAGACCTAGCACATATAGACGCACGGAATGATCTAGTATCACTAAAAAAATTTCATTATTTATATTTCTTTATACCAAAAAAAAAACATGAAATTCGAGACTTTTTCTTATGGGGCCTACAAAAAACCCAATCTTTAGTATTTTCAATTGAAGGTGGACTATTCCGTGTATTTAAGCTCGCAGATCTTTCGTGGAGGGAGTAAGCGTCTTTCTTTTTGAGGCGGGTGTTTTCAGAGCATTATAACTCATGTTTTATTGGATATTTACGGCTAACCATTTATACAAATACTCTTAAAGTACATATAAATAAATTATAAAAATATTATAGTTGTATCTTTTTACTAACTGTCAAAAAAAAACCCTAAAAAAATTCAGTAACATAGGTGAACCCTTAAATTAAATTTATATGCCACCAAAAAAGTTTCACTTATAGTGGGTTGCACTCTTAAACTACATATAAATAAATTATAACAATATTATAGTTGTATCTTTTTACTAACTGTCAAAAAAACCCTAAAAAAAATTTAGTAACATAGGTGAACCCCTTAAATTAAATTTATATGCCACCAAAAAAGTTTCACTTATATTGGGTTGCACTCTTAAACTAAATATAAATAAATTGTAAAAATATTATAGTCGTATCTTTTTACTAACTGTAAAAAAGAAACCTAAAAAAGTTCAGTAACATAGGTGAACCCCCCTTAAATTAAGTTTATATGCTACCAAAAAAGTTTCTGCGACCCGCACGCGTAATTTTTTCCTATAAATTAAATTCATTTCTATTTTCCCTTTAAACGGTAAATAAATCAAGATAAGAGAGACTTGTATTTATACGTTAAATGGAGCAGACGTTTTCGAAAGTCTCAGCACTTAGAGCATCAAAAGAAATCGTACAAAGTATTGACATTTGAAGTTAGATTAAACGTTCAAAAATCTTTTCCCGAGCGGAAAAACCGCTCGTTTTATTCTGTCCACCGTCTGTATTTTCTTCAGTCTTCATCTGATAAGGAATAAAAGTTTTCCTTTTAAACTAAACACTCTGAATGGAATTTTAATAGTTTGTAGGTGGTAGAGCCACGCTGAAGCTATTATTGGTTTCAGCATGAATGGGTCGGCTCGTCCGGGGTAGTACCACCCTCTCACAGAAAACAGACGTGAAGTAATAGTGCTTGCATTGTTGTGTTTCGTTCGGTCAGTGAGAGCGCTGGAGACCCGTCTCCTCTCCCCTCTCCTCTCCCTTCCCCTCTCCTCTCCCTTCCCCTCTCCTCTCCCTTCCCCTCTCCTCTAACCCCTCTCTCTTTCTCTCGACTCCCCCAAACACAGACTGGCAACACACGTGCGACTCCTCTGGGGTTGTTAGTGTCTATGGATGGCGGTGATCGCTTAACATCAGCTGACCCGCCTGTTCGTTTGCCTCCTATATGATATAAAAAAATGTCTAACTTTATTCTAAGGTAATAATTATTAATCCTAGGTAATCTATAGTTAGTTACTTAATATTATAAAGCTGAATAGTTTTTTTGGACATGCTAAACTCAGGAACTACTGGTCCGATTTGAAAAATTCTTTCAGTGTTAGATAGGTCATTTATATAGGAAGGAATCACGCTCTTCATCATGCTAAGACCAGTGAATCACCGCTGTACCTGAAAAAGTTACTTTTTAAACTAATAATAGAGAGAGAATGAAATATTAGTAACTAGAACTATATCAATAATTAAAAACGCGATCCTTGATTGACTGTTAAACCTTGCGGCGGTTGATACTATTAGTATGTAACTGTAAATTTAAAAAAATATATAATTAGTTAAAATATGTTGCTAATTAACGTGTAGTAATCAGAATCGATTACACGTATTTCTCGATACTTACACTTAGAGCCAGTCCCCTTATTCATAGCGTATTGATGAGGCGGATGCCTCGCCATCTAGTTTATAAATCATAGATTGTATTGACACGGGGAGCGACTTTAAGTATAACTCGCTTTAGTTTTAATTGTAACAAGAAACCATTTTGTGGTAGTAGTATCCAGAAGTAACTGGGTAAGCTAAGAAGTGCTTTATCCACCCACTATCGTCCACATAGTTTCATGTTTCCATAGTACGAGTACAAGACTGACACGTATTCCCGTGTTTAGCCAAAATAAGTTCTCAAGCCACTCAGTAAGCATGGCTATTTACACCCCTTCGTTTTTTTTTTAAACGTGGGGAAATCCCTTATGGGTACCCACCGTTCCGGGGTAGAGGGTGGGTTATGTCCGACTCGCACGGGCTAAAACCCCACACCGACACACCGTGTTGTTGGGGCGGCAAGAGATCGGTCTAAGCTATTCCCCTTGGATAGCCGCCCCAACGGTCCGCCCGGCAGAAGGTGGCCGCCACGCTCCTACCTATAGAGAGGCAGCTGGGTACACACAAGCTGCCTCCCCTAGTCTGTCGGACCTGTGTAATGAAGGGATGAGCCCCCCAGCTGCTTCCCCTCAGGTTCGGCTACGGTGGCGGGCGGATTTGTGCAAAGCGTCGCCTCCTCCCACCTGTCCTCCGTTGGTGGAAAGGGCCACTTAGAGGGTCTACCTCGCGGGCTCTCTCCGCCGCCTCCTTTTACGAGATGACTTCCTAGCTAAAGGAGGCCACTGCTCGCCACGCCTGCTAGCTGCCGAACATGGCGGATACCACACTCGGCAGCGACAACTTCCCCCCACCGCCGCCTGCAAAGTGCGGTGCTCTCCCTCCCACGCAACACACTCAAACAGAGTGTACTGCGCGGTATCTTCATAAGCATTGCACTCATGACAGGCGGCGGTCGGCTCCCTGCGACCGATCCGGTACAAGTACCACCCAAGACAACCGTGTTCGGTCAGTAGCTGCACCAGCCTGAACGTCAGGGAGCTCCACTCCCTACTAATCCACTTCCGCAGGACCGGGTGGACGGCGTCAACGGTATACGCGTCCGCCAGGTCCTGCATCCACCTTTCCAGCGACCGCTCCCTATACTTCCGCCAGCTTTCAGCTCCCAGGGGATGAAGCCGGAGAGCGTGAAGGCCGCCAAAGAGGACACCGTCCGGTACGCCCGGAATGGCATTTACATCCTTACCTCACCACGTATTAAGTAACTTTTGGGGTGTAAGGGGTGTTGAGTAACATCTTAAGACTTGAGACACCCAAGCCAACCTCACCTGCATGTGGTGCACCCTGCTGATCAACGAACGAGGCAATGGCGATAGCGGGGTGGTAGGGTTATACAGCCCGACTGGGTCGCAACCACCATGTACATGGCGAAAAAGCCCGTCATAGTGACTCGCTTTTGCGCGTCGCGTTTCTGGATCAGCCTGTGCATATCCAGTACCAGACGACTTTCGTCATTATGGCCGGCATGACAGCGGCGACCGACGATGGATGATCTGTCTCTCGGTGGTCGCCACTGTTTTTGGATTGTACTATGCTTACCATCAGGTATAGTGCAGTCACTTTGTCTTGCTGCAATAAAAAAAAAGCTACTTAATAACAGCTTGACATCACCAGTGATGAGTTATAATAAACTAAATACCATAAAAACTTTCTCCGTGAAAAAGCACATCGAAGTAACAACTTTCGTTACAAACAGTTAAGTCGTGTACTAGTTTATTGAACTAAAATATCCAAGCATACACATTTTAACAGACAACTTGGTATATTTTTTTCTACTCACTCTTAAGGGGAATTTTGCATTTATATTATACTAACGGGCATGATAGACGTTGTCCCGCCCTGACTATAAAAAAATCCTTGACAAATAATATACCAAAACCTTCCTCACCAATAATTTTATCCACTGGTGAAAACCGCATAAAAATTTGTTCAGTGATTTTTGAGGTTATCACAAACAGACAGACAAACGCAGTAGGTGACTTTGTTTTATAATACTTGACAAATTATATAGCAAAACTTTTCTCCTTAATAATTTTATCCACCGGCGAAAACCGCATGAAAATCCGTTTCAGTAGCTTTGAACTAATCATGAACAGACATACAAACAGATAGAGACGGTAGGGGACTTTATTTTATACTATATAATAATAATAATAATAAAGTAAAGCTGGTTTTTATTTACATTTTTACATTGGGAATTTTGTAAGAGAAAGTACTATCGCTAATTATACAATATTATGACATACTCACATATAAATCGTAAAAGTTCTTGTACCAAACTAATTTAATCTATTCATAGAAGTTAGTCTCATAAAATCAAAAGGGTTTTAATAAAGAGTTAAAGTAATCGAGTTTTTGAATGTCTTTGATCATTTTATAAAGCCTCCTTTCAACCGCAGACGACATTTGATAGATTATTCAAATTACTAAGAATTACAGAGCGAAGACTCGCGTGACCTAACACAATGATCTTATAATACAAGTGATAAGCGTATAGAAACTTACAGAAACATGTACTAATATTAGAAAGCTGAAGAGCTTGTTTGCTTGATCACGCTAACCTCAGAAACTACTGGACCGATTTGAAAAAATCTTTCAGTGTTAGTTACGAGGAAGGCTATATATCATAATACTAAAACCAATAAGATCGGTACACCAATGAAGAATTTTTCAAATTTAGGGTTAACGTGGGTTGGGAGTTCGAGGCGTTCCTCGGCTCCCTGCAGGGAGCTGTCAGGCGGCTATCGCCGCTCTCCGTAGTCCTCAAGGGCGATTTAAACGCTAAATCGAGGACCTCGGGAGCGGCAGCCACGGACCTGAGGGGCGTGGCTGTTGAGGAGTGGGCAGCCGAATTGGAGCTGTTCCTCCTCAACCAGGGAGACGTCCACACGTGCGTGCGACAGAACGGGGGTCTGTGGTAGACGTCTCGTTTGCCACCCCGTCTATCGCACGTCGTGTCCGGGGATGGAGGGTGCTTGAGGAGGTGGAGACCCTATCGGACCACCGATATATCAGGTTCGAGGTCTCCACCTCCCAAGCCGGGATCAGCACCCACCCCCGGAGGGACGCGATGTTCCCCTGTTGGGCGGTGATTCGCCTCAACTGTGAACTAGCTGAAGAGGTGGCCATCGCGGAGGTTTGCGACGCGTCAATGCCGCGGAGCGTACACCACCCAGACAAACGGTCGATGTACTGGTGGTCGCCGGAGATCGCCGATCTCTGGGTGGCCTGTACCGCGGCTGCGGCACCGGGACCCCGAGGCGGAGGCCCGGCTGTATGGCAGCTACAGGGAGTGCAGGAAGACTCTGCAGGCTGCCATCAGTCGGGCGAAGGAAGCGGCATGGGAGAACCTGCTGCTAAAACGCTGGAGGGGGATACTTCGGGGTGTCCGTATCTGATCGTACGCAAGAAGTTACGATCCTGAGCGCCCCCGGTGACGGAGACTCTCCAGCCGGAGGTGGTGGCGAGGGTCGTAGAAGAATTATTCCCCGACTCTCCCCCGCTACCGGCTCCTCCCATGCCGCCGCCTCGAGCAGAAGTTGAAGTGGAGTTGAAGAGGTGTCTGACGGTCATCCTCCAATTACGGAAGAGGAGATGGGGAGGGCTGCCGAATGCCTCATCAACAGACGGAGAGCGCCCGGCCCAGACAGGGTCACGGATCGGGTGCTCGGCCTTGCGCTGGGCCATCTTGGGGGTGGCTTGGGGAGCTGTTCAACCGGTGTTTAGCGGTTGGACGATTCCCGAAGCCCTGGAAACTTGGGCGGCTCAGCCTGATGGCAAAGGAGGGCCGCCCTCCGGACTGCCCGTCCGGGTATCTGCCCCTCGTCCTGCTGGACGACGTCGGGAAGGTGCTGGAAAGGGTCGTCTCTTCCCGAGTCATCCAGCACCTGGAGAGAGCAGGGCCGAATTTATCGGACGCGCAGTTCGGCTTCCGGACAAGGCATTCAACTGTGGACACCCTCTGCCTCTTCAAGTCGCTGTCCGCGGAGGCGACCTCCCAGGGGGAAAGGGTGTTGACGGTGTCCTTGGACATCGCCAACGCCTTCAACAGCCTGCCGCACGGGCTCATTCGGGAGGCGCTTCGTTATTTTGGAATGCCCCTGTATCTGCGGTGGCTGTTGGAGGCATACCTCGAGGACAGAGAGGTCGCCTACGTGGACGGCGACTGGTGGATGGTCCGGCGGGTGACGAAGCGGGGGGTTCCACAGGGGTCGGTTTTGGGGCCACTCCTGTAGAACATGGTCTACGACTGGGTGCTCCCCGATGCGCTCCCATATGGAGCGCGCCTAATCTGTTACGTGGATGACACCCTAGTCGTAGCTCGAGGGGGGAATTGGAAGGAGGTGGAGCGCCTGGCTACGATGGTCACATCCCTCGTGGTCAGGCGCATAAGGAGGTTGGGCCTCAGGGTGGCCCTCGAGAAGACCGAGGCCATACTCTTTCATGGGCCTCGGCGGGGGCCACCACCTGGGACTCACATAATGGTGGAGGACGCCCGAATCAGGGTGGGGTCCCACAAGAAGTATCTGGGCCTCACCCTGGACGGGCGCTGGTTGTTCGAGCCCCATTTTAAGGGGCTCGGGCCACGAATCGCTGGGTCGGCGTCGGCACTTGGCCGGTTGCTCCCCAATATTGGGGGCCGGGTGCCGACGGCTCTACATGGGAGTCGTGCGGACGATGGCCATCTACGGGGCACCGGTCTGGCCAGACGCCCTCGGTGCCGCCAACGTGCGCGCGCTGCGCAGTGCGCAGCGTACGGTGGCACTGAGGGCAACCCGGGCGTACCGGACGGTGTCCTCGGTGGCGGCCTTCACGCTCGACGGCTCCCTTCCCTGGGAGCTGGATGCTGGAGTTCTCACCGCCGTGTATGAATTCACAGCGGTGAGGCAACGTAGTGGGGAGCCTCCGGCTCCCAGGGAAATTGAGAAGAGGAGAAGGCGTCTGAGGGAGGATGCCGTCGAGAGGTGGATCCAGGACCTGGCGGACGCGCGCTTTGGGATGTATACCATCGACGCCGTCTGCCCAGTCCTGAAGCACTGGATCGAGAGGAAGTGGGGCTCCCTGACGTTCCGATTCGTGCAAGTACTGACCGGACACGGCTGTTTCGGATGGTACCTGCACCGGATCGCTCGCAGGGAGCCGACCGCCACCTGTCACGAGTGCGGCACCGAAGTAGACACCGTGCAGCACACTCTCTCCGATTTTGTTGCGTGGGAGGAAGAGCGCCGCACTCTGGCGGTGGTGGTGGGAGGTGACTTGACGCTGCCGGGTGTGGTTTCGGCCATGCTCGGCAGCGAACAGGTGTGGCGAGCAGTGGCCTCATTTTGTGAGGGGGTCATCTCGCAGAAGGGGGCGGCGGAGAGGGCCCGCGAGGCAGACCCTCTAAGTGGCCCTCTCCGCCAACGCAGCCGGACCTGAGGGGATGCAGTCGTGGGGATCATCCCTTTATTGCACAGGTCCGGCGGATAAGGGGAGGCAGCTGATGTGTGACCAGTCTGTCTCTCTGTAGGTAGGAGCCCGACGGCCACCTTCCGCCGGGCGGACCGTTGAGGCGGCTTTACAAAGGGAATAGCCTAGATCGATCCCTTGCCGCCCCAACAACACTGTCTGTCGGCACAACGTGGGGTTTTGGTCCATGCGAGTCAGACAAAACCCGCCCTCTCTCCCGGGAAGGTGGGTAACCATAGGGAATTTCCCCACGTAAAAAAAAAAAGTTAACGTGTGTTGTGAATGAAATACGTGTTCGTGTGAGACTGACTTTTTATTTATACCCTCAATATACAATATATAACATCCCCCCTTTTAAAAAGTTATAAACAAATGACACAGAGAAACCTTAAATAACATAATATAAAATGCGGCAACAAATGTGACGTAACAATACATTTACTTTTCAGTAGTACATGCTTAATTTGTAACGAAGTAACTGTATAAAATATCTA
>JACEII010000035.1:6171815-6322391 GCA_014332785.1 Antheraea mylitta
TTAAACTGAAGTTTACTAAGTTGCAAACCGAGTTTTAAATAAGTCCGCTTAGATAAAACATTAAAATCAGATCCGGAATCCAACTTAAATTTTTCAGACATACCGTTAATTGATAGTGAGAGATATTCATACCATTTACTGTGCTCATTTGCATTAATCTCATCTACTGAAAACATCACCTCACATTCTGGCTGCGAGTCGTCTTCCTGAATTTGAAATACTCTTCTAGATCTGGGGCATACTTTTCTAAAATGTCCAATTTTATCACAATAAAAACAACGAACGTTTTTAGCAGGACATCTGTCACTATCACATCTACTATTCGCACATCTTGAACACAAACGCTTTGAGATCAATACCGGCTTCATCTCTGGTTCATTATATGCCGTCCGACGAGTCGTGGTGAGTTGCCTCGGCTGAGCCATGGCTGACAAGCTGTGGCTCAGCGGAGCGGGCTCGAGTCAGGCGCGCGGCCGCCACCCGCCGGCCGCACCGCCGATGTAGCGATCCGCTCTGTAGGGTCGCTTCACTACGTCGATACTGCTAGGTACACTGACGACATTCCTGCTCGTTTTTGCACCTTCTATTTGTAACTTTTCTTCTTGCGTTATCTCATTCACTTGACAAACTTTGACCGCTCGATCCAATGTAAGGTCATCCGTTCTGAGAAGCCTGTCACGGAGGCTACCGTCGTTCACACCGCATACTATTCTGTCGCGTATCAAACTATCTTCTAAATGTTCAAACTCACATTGTTGAGTAAGATTCTTTAAGACGGTTACATACTCATCGATGGACTCCCCGTTCTCTTGATTTCTCGAAAAAAATTTGAATCGTGCCATCGTTGTATTCTCTTTAATTTGAAAATGTTCGTTAAACTTTGTTATTAATGTATCAAAATCTTCAGAGTCCTGATCCTTCGTAAATTTGAAAGTTGTGTAAACATCATAACCACTAGGACCAATTAAGTTTATAAGCAAACTGGATTTCACATCGGAGGCTTCCTTATGCACACCCGAGGCCTTTAAAAACACAATAAATTGTTTTTGCCATTTACGCCATGCATCGGCACGATTGGCGGGTCCACCTTCCAAACATAATTCTGCTGGTGGACTTGCGTGTTCCATTGTAAACTTATTTATTTATTTATTTATTTATGTACAAACTTATTTAGACGTAATCAATGATATTTCACGACACCAAACTTGCTTTTAACTATTTAAACAATTAATTTGTTAAGACCGGCTGCGCCATGTTGTGAATGAAATACGTGTTCGTGTGAGACTGATTTTTTATTTATACCCTCAATATACAATATATAACAGTGGATATATTTAAAAATATTTTCGCCTTCTACGTAAACGAAGACGCGAGTTAAAGTTAGCGTTAGCCCGATGTAACTATTCCACGTAGACGAATTTTATAAAAATCCGAAAAATTATAATTTTTTCACGTTTTCTTTCTTTTTCGTCCTCAGTCTCCGACATTCCGCACCGCGCCACATAGTCTGTCCGCACTGTGTTTTACTTCGCTTGCATTTAGCATACTTTCTAATCTACACTTTGTGCAGTCGAAAATCCAAACACTTTATTCGATTTAGGCCCAAAGAAGAAGCTACCACCGGTCATCGAGAAGAATCGGCAAGAAACTTGATCTGGTTTATCTCTTCATTTTATATATTTTTACAAAACATACAGAGCTATATTCGTTTTTAGTGGATCCACAGATAGGGACGTCATTTCCAGTAACTGCAGTACTTCTAAAGATCATAGCGTCATGTTAGATAGCTTCTTAGCAGTCTCTTTTTCAGATTAATTAATTAATTTCAACCAATTAGTGAACTATTTCAATGTGCATAAGTTTCTGGATGGTCGACAGTTTGGTTTTACGAAATCGAAATCTACTACTGACGCTGGGGCAACGCTCATAAGCTATATATTGAGTGCCTGGGAGGATTCGCATGATGCAGTTGGTGTGTTCTGCGATCTGTCTAAGGCATTTGATTGCGTTGACCATAGGGATGTGAGTTTAATGAAAAAAATCGATTAATTAGGAATCGATTTTTCTTTTTTTAAATAATAATCCACGTCCAAATCCTAATGTTCCACGAGTGGATAGCAGCATCAGGATTGAGGGGAATTTTGTAGAGTTAGTTGATAATACTGTATTCTTGGGTATCACACTGGATTTAAAACTACAATGGGGTCCTCAAATTAAACAATTGGCAAGCAAATTAAGTTCTGCTGCATTTGCAGTACGTAAAATACGCCAGCTAACTAATATTGCCACTGTTAGGTTAGTCTACTTCGCCTACTTCCATAGCTTAATGTCTTTTGGCATTCTGTTGTGGGAGACAGCAGCTGAGGTAGACACCATATTTTTATTACAAAAACGAGCAGTTAGAGCAATTTACAACATGGGACCTCGAGAATCTTTAAAGCCTAAGTTCAAGGAATTCGGTATCTTAACTCTGCCTTCCCAATACATTCTTGATAATTTAATGTATGTCCGAAACAACCTTGATAAAGTGGATTTTGTAAAAGGCCGGCATAGTCTAAATACTAGGAACCGTGACAAACTGGTTATCCCATGTTTTAGACTTAGTAAAACGAGTAATAGTTTTTTGGGAAATAGTGTACGGTTCTATAACAAAATTCCAAAGGATATTACCGATTTGCCTGGTTGTGAATTTAAGCGCCATGTCAAGCGGGTTTTGGTCTCAAAAGGCTATTATAGAGTGGATCAGTATGTGAACGATAGTGATGTCTGGAATTGACTCATCTCTGTGCATCCATTAAATTTCTTTTCCATTAAAAGTTTCTGTCATGTATGTAATATAGTCTAAATATTATATATATTAAAAAGATAAACCAGATCGAGTTTCTTGCCGGTTCTTCTCGATAACTGGGTTGTTTCCGAACCGGTGGTAGTTTTTGACGTTCATAAGTGCCTTATTAGGGCCTAAACTGAATAAAGTATTTTTGATTTTGATTTTGATTTTGAATCGTTCAAATACACAGAAAGGAAACTATTGTTGTTCATAATATTAGCATTTTATTAACACTTCAAAGTTTTAGCATTTGCTAACAATATCGTCTTATGTTTCGTAATGATATTGTTCAATATGGTATACAAGCTAAAACTAGACAGTCTAGCACTTAACAATAAATGCTTTGCAGCAGATTTTCAGTTGACCCTGACGCAATGGACAATTGTAGTAAAATAAATAATCGTCCACCCAATAAGGTTTTTTTTTCTCGAACTGACTACGCTATTAACCTAGCAAGGTCTTTACAGCTTTACCGGACTACCCCAGTAAGGTTTCTCACAAGAGTAAAGCGATATCAGTAGTCGTTAAATATTGCTTCGAAACGGCAGCTACGTAATATATATCAGCCATAACCAAGCCTCTGCAAACAACGACACAACACTACCTCTATGTGCACAATACCAAAAAATTCCTACATGAAATTCTACAAAGAACATTTCAACTTTTAGTTTACCTTACAGCCGATTTGACATTTAAATTTTTCATAATTGAACCAGTATTTGGCCATATTTTCAATGTTTTTTTTTATTCTGAAGTTCATAAATAGGAAGCAGATATATTTTGGATCAGAAATTTATTCATGCACATTGAAAATTTTCATCTTTGGTAAGACTTGTTTCAATAGCCGTTTGCCTAGCAATAATTCAGCAATTATAGTGGATTATCCATTTTACCAAGTTGATTATTTTATGCATGCTACCTGAATTCAAATAACTTTTGAAGGAATGCATTATTCTGAAAACTATAAAAGAGCTTTTTCTAGGGCGTTTAATTTTATATAGGAATATGTATGACTCATTGTTTTAAGCCATTTCTTTTTAAGGCACACGAACTGGTGGGCCACCTGATGTTAAGTGATCACCACCGTTCATAGACACCAGTAACACCAGAAGAGTCGTAAGTGCGCTACCAGCCTGTGCTGGGGGGAAAGAGGGGAGGGGAGGGAAGGAAAGGGGATGGAGGGAAAGGAGTAGTTTTAGAGTTTTAGTAGTGGTAGAGCCAAGCTGAAGCTATTATTGTTTTCAGCACGAATGGGTCGGCTCGTCCGGGGAAGCACCACCCTCTCACAGAAAACCGACGTGAAGTAACAGTGCTTGCATTGTTGCTTTTCGTTCGGTCAGTGAGAGAGCCGGAGACCCACCTACCCTCCCCTTCCGCTTCCTGTCCCCCCATCCTACTCTCAAACACAGGCTGGCAACGCACTTGTGACTCCCCTGGTGTTGCAAGTGTCTATGGACGATGGTGATCACTTAACATCAGGTGACCCATCTGTTCGTTTGCCTCCTATGATATAAAAAAAAGGAGAAGGAGGAGGTGGGCCTCCGACGCTCTCACTGACCGAACGAAACGCAACAATGCAGGCACTGTTACTTTACGTTGGTTTTCTGTGAGAGGGTGGAAATACCCTAGACGAGCCGACCCATTCATGTTGAAACTAGTTATAGTTTCAGCGTGGAATAAGTAATAAATTACGTTTTAATCATTTGTAGAAATGTATATCTGTCTATTTCTCTGAACACACTGTTATAGTACTGCGTTTACAACAAAATCTTATGAAAAAAATCATAAAGCACACACTCGAGTTACATTTATTCTTAATTTTATTAAAATCGGTTCACTCTATCAAAAGTTATTGTGATTTTAATGACGTCGCGACTTATGTACGCAATTAAAGTCGATAGAGTAAATGGAATTAATACATTCACATGATTTTATTAGTTGCTGTTTTATTCCATTAGGTTCCACGCGGACATGGAGGACCCAAGCGTGGGGCCAGGGGGTGTAGCATGCTAATCGTGAGACCACTCCCTGGTTCACAATCGCGCAAGGAGGCGGAGTGGTTTTTAGCCGGTAGGAGTCCGATATAAGCCTCGCGCTGTCCCTCGGCGGCATGGGGGTATCCGATGTAGGATTTTCCACTCCTAAATAAAAAAAAAGGTTCCACGCGGACGAAATCACGGACACAGCTATCATGTATAAAAATCAACACTCTAATCTATAAACTTAGCATGAAAGAACATCACCACTTAATATTAGGTGAGACTATAGCCAAATACCTCGTGGGCGATGATAAAAACGCTAGTATCTTATGACTTGTTCTACACGTAATCCTCTGCCTCAGGTGAAATTTCACTAATAAACTTTCGGAGTCAATAAAAGAAACGCGACAGAC
Organism: Antheraea mylitta; assembly: GCA_014332785.1. Taxonomy (NCBI): domain Eukaryota; kingdom Metazoa; phylum Arthropoda; class Insecta; order Lepidoptera; family Saturniidae; genus Antheraea; species Antheraea mylitta. Next base: position 6,177,038 of record JACEII010000035.1, read on the forward strand.
GACTCGAATTTGAGCTCTCTGTTTTAACGTTTCCTGCCACACAGCCACCGAGAATGACAAACGTTCGTTTTTTTAACCACAGATTTAACACTTTTAATCTTTTTCATTAGATACACATGACAAAATAAAAAAATCGAATTCGAGTTGACTGGCGGTAAAAGTTAAATAAATACGCTATGGCATGTAAGCATAAGTTTTCTCCATTATTCGGTATATTATAATACATATTAACAGTGTAACACAACACAGAATAATTTTTAAAAGTGCGCGATAGTCACTAAGGTCCTACAGAAAAAGATGTGCTATAGATTTCAAGGTTTCTCTCCCCCGTCTCTTCTTATATATTTTGACAATATGTAGAATATTCTATCCCATTCTCTCACAGCCTAAAACCTTTATGCATATACCTTATATAGTAACCTTTATATATATATTCTATTATTGTATACCTTTAATTCAAAAATATTCAATCACCCGATCACGAGGTCATCATTAGGTTGTTTTCAATGAGATATCTAGATGTATTATTATTTATCTAGATTTATGGGGTCCTCAAATTAAACAATTGGCAAGCAAATTAAGTTCTGCTGCATTTGCAGTATGTAAGATTCGTCAGTTAACTGACATTCCCACTGCTAAGTTAGTCTACTTCGCCTACTTCCATAGCTTAATGTCTTATGGCATTCTGTTGTGGGGGACAACAGCTGAGGTAGACACCATATTTTTATTACAAAAACGGGCAGTTCGAGCAATTTACAATATGGGACCTCGCGAATCCTTAAAGCCTAAGTTCAAGAAATTCGGTATCTTAACTCTGCTTTCCCAATACATTATTGATAATTTAATGTATTTCCGAAACAACCTTGATAAACTGGATTTCGTAAAAAGCCGGCATAGACTAAATACTAGGAACCGTGACAAACTCGTTATCCTATGTTTTAGACTTAGTAAAACGAGTAATAGTTTTTTGGGAAATAGTGTACGGTTCTATAACAAAGTTCCAGAGGATATTACCGATTTGCCTGATTGTGAATTTAAGCGCCATGTCAAGCGGGTTTTGGTCTCAAAAGGCTAATATAGAGTGGATCGGTATATCAGTATGCGAACGATAGTGATGTCTGGAATTGACTCATCTCTGTGCATCCATTAAAAACGTTTCTGTCATGTATGTAATATAGTCGAAATAGCATATATATTTGTTAAAAAGATAAACCGGATCGAATTTCTTGCCGGTTCTTCTTGATGACTGGGTTGTTTCCGAACCGGTGGTAGTTTTTGGCGTTTATAAGTGCCTTATTAGGGCCTAAACTGAATAAAGTATTTTTAATTTTGATTTATTATTATGCAATATTTTATACATATTTACTTAAATATCGTTACAGCAGTGTGTATCAACAGTTATAGGTTCTGCTTAACTTTTCCAATAAAATCGAAGTGAAATGAAATTTGGAATTTAGAAGAAGAAGCGAAGGTGAAAGCAATCGTGAGCAAGCGATATGGCATAGAGACGATGCTAATTTTGAAAATTTCCCCGAAACGCGAGTCCAAATTAAATTTGTCATACGATCCGATGGATATTTTTCAATTTATTTTATACATCTCGTGTTTATTTGCAAATTCTTAGCTTGAAATTAGATTATACAACTTATTAACAAACTAGCGAATCGCCCCGGTTTTACGCAATTGTAATCTATACTAATATTATAAAGTTGAAGAATTTTCTTGAACGCGCTAATCTCAGGAACTACTGATCCAATTTGAAAATTTTTTCAGTGTTAAATAGCTCATTTATCAAGTAAGGCTATATATCATTATGTTGACCAACAAAACACAGGTATGCGCGTTTACCTGCAAAAGATCCCCATTCACCCCCCTTCCAACTCTTCAGAAAGTCTCGCTCGCAATGCGAGACAGTCTCAATATCTTAGGCGTAGATATTCGCAGCGACCTCAACCCCGGGGATTATATCCAGAGCGTGATCTCCACTGCGTCTCGGAGACTCGGAATCCTGAACAGGGTGCGACGGTTTTTCACGCCTGAACAACTATATCTCCTTTATAAGGCACAAGTTCGGCCCTGCGTGGAATACTGCTCGCACCTCTGGGACGGTTCGGCAAAGTACCTTTTGGATACCCTGGACAGGTTGCAGAGACGGGCTGTCCGCATAGTCAATGATACAGACGTTACAGAATCTATAGAGCCGCTTCAGTTGCGTAGAGACATTGCCTCACTGAACGTGTTCTACCGTCTGTATCATGGTGAGTGTTCTGATGAGCTATTCAATCTGATCCCTTCCTCTCCTTTTCATAACCGTACCACGCGCGCTGATCTTCGGAGCCACAGTTTTACGGTGAATCCTATCTGGGCACAAACTAAAAAGTTCGCTACGTCATATCTTTGCCGTACCGTGAAGCTGTGGAACAATCTTCCGGCCAGTATGTTTCCTCCTTCCTATGACATGGGGTCCTTCAAGCGCAACGTGAAGAGACACTTACGCAGGCCGGCATGACAGCGGTGACCGGCGATGGATAGTATGTCTCTCGGTGGTCGCTACTGTTTTTGGATTGTACTATGCTTACCATCAGGCATTGTACAGTCACTTTGCTGAGCTACAATAAAAAAAAAATAATAAGAGCGGAGCATCAATGATATTTTAAATTCGGGGTTTTCTTTTCCTATGATAGTTTCCGCTACGAGTTAGCCTTAACCCAAAGTAACTATTTCACACGGACTTAATCGCGGACAGAAGTATACTAATATGATGTCATAGGTTTTGAGTATGAACATAGGAGTACAGGAAGATCGAAAAAGGTATGGATGAAAAGTATGGAAAATAATAAGTATATAAAAGATGTGAATCCTGAGAAGGCAACCCGATTAGGCCTCCCACGGCAGCGGCTCGAGCCTAGGTTTGATCCCTCGGTAGGGAGCCCTCGAGTGCGTTGCTTGCGCGATACGGTGACACACAAATATACATCATTGCTACAACACTACACGATCACCCCCACACACGTGCACGCTACACGCTTACACATGAAAGTGGAAGGGTTTACTTTTTTCCCTTATCGAACTGAAAAATTCTCAATTTTCCGATAATAAATATATGGAGGAGTTGTTGAGGCGTATATGCTTGGTACACATATACGTTTCAACAACTCATACACATATGAATAGTTAGCTAGGTTAGCTAAAATAGGTCGCGATTTTGCATGCAACAGGCAACAGCCAAGCCGAGGTGTGCCGTGCACCCTTGACTTGGTTGCCATAATAAAATCGGCTGAGTGCCTTAAGCGCTCGCCTTAGTAGTCCGGTGAAGCTGTTAAGACCTTGGTGGGTCAATAGAGTAAACATTTCGAAAAAAAAAAAACTGAGAAGGCATCTGACAGGGGAGAGTAGAATAGGAAAATATTTTGTGCCGACGTTACTTAGGTTGGATAAGGGTAAGATGAAAAGAAATCGATCGATGCAGTATCCGCATACACTACCTGATTGATCCACTGAGTTTATCTGTTTCTCATATACTAACATCGATTCAATGCGTAGAAAAAACAATTACGCTAAATAAACTTCAAAGTATGACGAATTCAGTAAAATTTTCTTGTACATTGTCATAAACCACAGACACCCACATACACACATACTTCGATTTAGTAGTGGTAGAGCCAAACTGAAGCTATTATTGTTTTCAGCACGAATGGGTCGGCTCGTCCGGGGAAGCACCACCCTCTCACAGAAAACCGACGTGAAGTAACAGTGCTTGCATTATTGCGTTTCGTTCGGTCAGTGAGAGAGCTGGAGACCCACCTACCCTCCCCTTTCCCTTCCTCCTTCCCTTTCTGTTCCCGCCGCCCTCCTCCCAAACACAGGCTGGCAACGCACTTGTGACTCCCCTGGTGTTGCAAGTGTCTATGGACGGTAGTGATAACTTAACATCAAGTGACCCATCTGTTGGTTTGCCTCCTATGATATAAAAAAAAAAACAGAATCTCTCATCTTGTATACTTTGGTAAAGGAAACCAGTTTTTGTTTTCTAACAGAGCATAGCATTGTACCTAGCATATAATATCACCGGTTATACAGTACACGGACTAACAAGCTGTTGTTATTCCGCGACATGGCCTCAGCGTTGGCTACGTGACGACTCTTATACAAGGAAATTATACTTCGTCTATATTAAAATTCCCATCTCCATGACTCTTATTCACACGTTAATAAGATCTATTTTCATACACCCGAACGACGTTATGTATTTGAAAAGGTACAAACTTATATTTGCGTCCAATTTTTGGTTTAATTTAAGCGAGATAAGACCGATTTTCGGTTGTTCTAACTGTAGTATTGGTTTGCTCAAGTGTGGATATAGTTTTTCCGCTTATTGGATGGCTATTTGTAACAGTGGTGTAAATGTGAAATAGTTTGACGATATATACGTAAAAGGAAATTGTAGTTTCAAAGCGTTTCTCCTTTTTTTACCATAACGCTAGTAAATAAACGTGCTGTTTAGCTCATGATCTGATCATCGCAGCAGGACACTTGAAGTGTCAAAAGCATCACATTTGCGTTGAAGATCTTTTCGAAACCTTTTATCCATTTGAAGAACCTCATCTTACATATTTTTCTAGGAAAACTTTAACGTAATTTTTTTTCCTCAACCGAAGAATATACCAGGTTGTCGTTAACTCTATAAACGATGCGATTCCAACTCATAAAATCATCTGAATAATCTAAAAAATATAATTAATTACTAACGACACGTCTCGGCTATCAATGGGTGCTTAGTTTGGCTTCATAAATATTTCACTGGTATGATGAATATACGAATATATATATTATATAGGCAATAAAATACATCTCAATCATTTTAGAAATATTTGCCTATCTGTCATGTAAGGAAAGTATAATACATATCTTCGATTAACATTTATTCTTTATTTCATTAAAATCGATTCACTTTATCAGAAGTTATTGGAACGAAGTTCCTTATCGCGCGTTGTGAAAGGGGGCTAGACGGAAAAAATTCTTACGAAAAGTTGTCACGACACTTTTTGCTATAGTAAGCTATTGTAAGCTGTGCGGCGTCGCATGTTTCTCTGTCTGTCTCTCTCTCTCTTATAGAAAGCAAGCCAGATATTTTCATTTCTATTTCGCATTGAACAGTGTGGTGTCGCGACGATTATTTTTGTTGAGTGTATACAGGTTTTTTGTAAATAATAAATAATAAAAAATAATAATGATCCCAAACATATGTTTCCTACTTCAGTTACCACAAGCCAATTATTACGAAAATTGAGCCTACTGATTAAGTTTATATAACATTATATTTGTTAATAATAAAAAAAATATTATTATAACTTAAAAAAAATAAAATTTTATTACAATTCCTTCACTAATTAATCGAAAGGAACTTCGTTCCATCCGGGTGTCCCTTGACACCTCTCAAGTTTTTTATAATTTTAATGACGACCCGAAGTAGTAAGTAGCGATAAGTAAATGGACTTAACACATTCAAATGATTTTAGTAGTTACTGTTATTATATATTGGGTTTCACGCGAATGGTGTCGCGGCCATAGCTAGTTTGAAATAAAATCCACAATTCGTCAGTTATCACTTTTTGAGTAGGTTCTGAGTACTCTGAGTAGGTAGGTAATACACGCATTGTGTACTTCAATATTACTTTTCTATAATATCTATGATGAGCATTGTATCTATAAATTTAAAAAAATAAACTTATTTATTATTACTAGTGGGCGCCCAGTGGTCGACAGTCGACCATAGTTAATTGATTTTCTAAAGTTTGAACTTTATTAGAGTTCTTTTGTCAAAGGGTATTATACTTCTATAATCAAAGGTTTTCACTTGCCATTATCTTTATTATATAATCATTAAAAAAATCTATGTGTAAATGAAAATGAAAATTAATTACAAATTGGAAACAAAAACCACGTGGTAAAGCTCAAATTTAAACCAAACATAACTTTTCGAAAATAAAGAAATTTATCGCAACCTATGACACAATTTTCAATTAATTTTACACGACACCATGGGGTGGTATTTCTGGGTGATATTGAATTAAATGTAGCCTGTTCATTATGAGAAATAGTGATATGCCCAGTATCATCGTTTGAAAAAGTAATGGATGCACAATACAATCAAATGGTAAATCCAAGACAAAGACGTTTTTAGCTTTTGAAAATAAACTCTTTCTTGTTGATACATGAGGTTGAATTGCAGCATTGTAACCGCGGAGGTCTAAGTCATGGTCAAGTTATTTTTATGAACAAAATTCCTATTTTGGTTATACAAAGTATTTTTTGGCTCATTTTTTTATTAATTCATTATTTGAAGTGAGTTCATCATAAAACATAATAAACATTACTTGTATGTATGTATGTATTAATGTACGATGAAAAATGGTAATTAAAACGTAAGAGTTAAAAATTACATATAGTCGAGCATAGCAACTTCCTTCTTTCACAATCTTTTTTGAAATTCGTATTTATTGACGGCTGTCAAAATTTCTTTTTATTTTCATGTGTGTATATGTTATGTAAAAATCGAGTAGTAGTGTGAGTAGCGCATAGATTAATTAATTTAATGTACTTCTATAATGCATTTTATATAAAATAAACAGCTTTCTGCACTTCTCCGCCATATAAACTTTAACTATGCCAAGTTTCAAGTTCAACCGTTGACGGGAAATAGGTTAAAAAGGGGTACAACTTTTTTGCTTCACGTATTAATATATAGATTAGAAATAAAATTATATAAACGCCAGTGACTGTTGTTAATAACTGTATTACAGCCATTAACGCTTACCGCCGGAGATACGTTAAAAATAAATAAAATAATAAATAATACAAGACAGTCCAAAACTAAATGCTGCTGAGCAAAACATACACTCAGTATTTATATGCTGTGCTATATATTTTTAGTGTAAATTATTACATTTATTTACACTTTATTACAAAAATATCATGTCCATAATTTTAGGTCGTTTTCAGTTGTCATAAATGTTATGTATACTCAACTTCCAACGAGATACTGCCCATACTCTGTACCAAGTAAATATTCATTGTACTTAGAACATCGCTAAACGTACAGCTTTACATAAAGACCCTGAGTTCCTGGGACAGACCCTTCAATCTTCTCTGCGGCATCTTTAAGTATTCGCTTCTAAATGCGCTATAAATCTATACGTCGGAGGCAAACTTAGGTCTACTAATAAACCAAGTCAACGGTTCTCAAAGTTACGTAATTACGTAGTCCTTACATAAATTATTAATACTTTGGACCATACATGCAATGTCTAGATCTTTCTGTTAAAACTAAAATTATATCATAATCTCATCTGATATTACATGACGAAACTGGTAAAAGTATTTTCGTTAGGAAGACAGCTCATAGACGCCTTTCGTGGTGTAAATTAAATTATATTTCATTTTAATAACACTTCCCTATTAACAAGCTCTATCTGGAAAGCAATAGGAAGACACAAAGACTTGTTTGGTCTAATTTATTTTATAGGCATCATGCAAAAACTACTAGGTTGTTCTTCCTTAGTTTCACTACGCACATATGTGAAAGCTAGAGGAAGACTGACTCTCGATCGCAGCTGCTATATAAAACCTGCGAGCACTTAGCGTCCATTTTAAAACAAGGTTACATAACGATATTATCCGTAAATAAATACTGTAACTCATTAGCAAGGATTTGAAACTACGTTGAGAAACGCGGCGTCCGAACATGTTGCCTACTAAGCTGATATAACTTCACGTGCTTACTGTCGAGCCGTTATAGTAACGAGTTTGCATACAGAGTGTAACAATAGGTTGATTGCAATCTCGTCACGTATCTTGCACTTCTTCAAAAGGACGGCGACGCACTTGCGAGTCCCTTGGTGTTGTTAGTGTCTACGGACGGTGGTGATCACTTACCACCGGGTGACTCGCATGTTCGTTTGCCAACTATAGCATAAAAATACATATTAAAAGTAGGATGGATTTGATGTTACGAAATATAGATAGGGCAAATATAAACACGCGTGTTTAGTCTATTCATAGGTATCGCGAAATTATTTAAGACAAAAAAAATCATAAGTTTTACGAATGAAAGCACTTTCTTTGAGAAACTATGACCTAAACCAAATACAATTATCCTTTTCACCCTAAACCCAGATCGTTTTAATTTTGAGGTTTGCTTTTGTCTAACCTATACATATGTTTTAATAGCAAAACGACTATCATTGACGCAAGAACATGTACTTACTATTAAGTGTTTCATTCTTGGATCTAGTTTATTTTAAATTTTGCTTTCGAAATTTATTCCATATACGTTATTTTTTTATTGTATTTATGTACAAGAAACTTTACCTAAAATCCACCCGACATATATAAAACATACTGGTACTGGTACTTCGTCCTTATTAATTGACAATGTAAATCTTGCAGATTATCTTAAACATAGTTATATTCGTTTTAGTGGATGCACAGAGATGTGCGTCGTTTCCAGATATCACATCGGTCGCTACCTAATTATTAGAATGATTTAAGTATTGTCAAGTTATATTATATTAATCATGTTAAAACGCAAATTGTGTGAAGTAAAATATAATTAGCAAACAAAAGTAAATCGCTACAAAGGAAATTAAATGTTTGGTGATTAAAATGTATAAGAAGAATTCCTTTCGAACTCAGAGCCTCGTCCTCGAAGCACTCTGACTTGAAATCTACGTTTCCATTTATATTTCGCTGTGGCCCTTTGAGGAACTTGACACTTTAAATTAATTAAGCGATTTCTAGTGGTCCCTTTATAAAATCCTTAGAATAATTACAGATCTTTATAGAGTGTTTACTATTTGTTTAAAAATAATAATTTAGTAAAACTATTATAACAACTTGAACGTTTACGCAGATTTATTATTTCGAAATTTCTAGAATATTACCAAAGTAATTTTATTTCTTAAAATACGCAGGACGCGTAGTATCTCGTACGGACATTACTACGCCTTGTAGCAAATGCTACGCTTTGCATCTTTCTCAGAAGACCTTGTAGCGGTATCGTCAATATAATTTTATCTCTTAAAATACGTAGGACATGAAGCGAGAACTACGAAATTTACTACGCACCGTAGCAAATGCTACGCTTTGCATCTTTCTCCGAAGACTTACATCGTACTCTTTTTTGTTTAAACATATCACATACCACGACGCATATAAAGCAGCTAAGTGTGCCGCCAAGCGAGCCGTTGCCAAAGCCCGTCATGATAAATTGTCACCTTTATATGACATTTTGGAGACCACAGAGGGCCAAAAATCCATCTTTCGTTTGGCAAAGGCACGTCAGAAAGCAACGCAGGATATTACAAAATGTCTTTGTGTAAAGAACTCAGATGGCACTATTGTTTGCGACGCAAGTATGGTGAAGGAGAGGTGGCGGAGCTATTTCAACGATTTACTCAACACAAAACGTGTAAATGTATCCGCACCAGAACTGCCTCCTAATCTCGGGCTTGTTGCGCCTATTTCGTCTGACGAAGTACTATGTTGTCTCCGCAGTATGAAAAACCGAAAAGCCGTGGGCCCCGATGACTTACCGATTGAAGCGTGGAAATCGATGAGGCTTTATGGTGTGACTATCCTCACTGCCCTTTTTAACCGCATACTAACTAGTTGCAGTATGCCTGACTCTTGGAGATTAAGCATCATCACTCCAATCTATAAAGGTAAAGGTAGTGTACAAGATTGTCTTAGCTACCGAGGTATCAAGATCATGTATCATAATACTATGAAGCTCTTCGAACGCATAATCGACGCCAGGCTCCGGCAAGAGTGCGTTGTCTCGGAGTGTCAATATGGATTTCGTCCTGGTTTTGGTACCATAGACCCCATCTTTACCCTCAGAATGCTGGTAGAGGCATACAGGGAGAGGAATAAGCCACTGCACATGGCTTTTCTCGACCTGCAAAAGGCCTTCAACTGCGTACCGCGTCCAGTAATTTGGTGGGCATTGAAGGAGAAAAACGTGCCACAAATCTATATTGATATTATCCGAGACATGTACCATAATTCGGATTTCGTAGTCAGGACTGCCGTTGGAGATACTCGCCCATTCCCAATCTCTGTTGGTGTCCACCAGGGATCAGCTCTAAGCCCTTTCCTGTTCAGCGTAGTACTTGATGTAGTGTCGGCAAAGGTTCACGAACCATCTCCGTGGCTAATGATGTATGCCGATGACATTGCGCTGACCGACGAGAGTAAGCAGAGACTGGAGGACAAGATAAACCGGTGGAACGAGGCGCTTGAGAACGGTGGTCTAGCACTTAATGTTGCGAAGACCGAGTACATGGCATGCAGTCACACAGACCCCGAACCCTTAAAAATTGGTATCGAAAGCGTCGCGAAGACCAGCAGCTTCAAATACCTAGGGTCCGTGATACACGAATCCGGTTCAATCGATCACGACATCCAATATCGAATAGGCGCCGCTTGGGCGAAATGGCGAGAACTCACCGGAATTCTATGTGATCAGAGAATGCCGGTAAAATTAAAAGGCCTGGTGTACAAGTGCATCATCCGACCGGTCTTGTTGTACGGCAGCGAAAGGTGGCCGGTCCTAGGCCGACATGTCCAGCAGCTACATGTCACCGAGATGAAAATGCTGCGATGGATGTGTGGCGTAACGCGATTAGATCGCATTCACAACGAACACATCCGTGGTAGCCTTGGAGTCCGTGACATTGCCCACAAGCTGCAGGAGAGTCGTCTACGCTGGTACGGCCACATAAGTCGCAGGCCTCCAGACTACGTTGGAAATAGATGTCTCAACATCACCGTTCAAGGCCCAAGATCTCGCGACAGGCCCAAAAAACGCTGGCTGGACGTGGTTAAGGCAGACATTAAGGAGAACAACCTCACACAACAGGATGCCGAAGACCGGGCAAGGTGGAGAAAGCTAAGCAGGAAAGCGGACCCTGGCACCAAGCCGGGAAATCGCTAGGAAGAAGAAGACTGAATCAGCTAACGAGTGGCTGAACCTCTCCAAGGATATAAAAACAAATAATGTCTTTAATTTTCGACATTTATTGTAAATTATGCCTTATTTCATAATGTTTTCGGAAACCAAAACAAGACACTACGTAATATATTACATTATTTATTATTAATATTGGGATTATTATATTCGAAGTAAAACATAAATCTTTACCAAAACATAAATACTTACGTCAGTAAGTCTAACATTAATTATAAACATAAAAGTGAGTTTTATAACGTGTCCGCGATGACTATGATTCATCGTCATCTTTAATAGCTTGTAAGCGAACAAATGCAGGATCCGAGGCCTTTTGCCAAAGCAAGGTAAAGGTTTTTTAACCGTACCAGACCACGACGTATTGGCAATTTGAAACTATGATAAATATACTGTTCTATGTTTACCCACATACAGTAGTACTCCACGAATTTTTCTCAGGTTCAAGTTTCCTCGCGATGTTTTCTTTCACCGTCTTCTTTAGCGTTACCAATTGAAATTAGTAAATGTACGCGAATTCCGTAAAATTCGTTAATACATGACGAGGTTCGAACCCGCGGACATCAAAATGATATTCCACATGTGAAGCCACTAGACTCCCACGATCTTTATATAATACACACATACATTATTCTAATCGAAGTAAATCATAAACTGCAAACAAAACATATTACTTGCTTCAGTGAGTCTAAGCTTAATTATAAAACACCAATGGATTTTATGACGTATCACCGAGGATTATAATTGGAAACTCAAAACTTTCCCATATTCATATCGTAACTTTGAGTGTGCGTTACCTCTCGTCGAGCGCTCCCTATACAACAACGAATAGTTATAAGTGAAAGTAGTATCTTTACACGTAAACTTATTTGTATGGGAAACTTGAGCTATTCTCTGCGCATTTAGGGACATAACTTTACCACTAAATTGGAAAAAATGTCGACACGCGAACGGAAAACACAAAGAAATATTTTGTATGCAAAAACTATTCCGGTGGTATATCGAGCAAATCCTGCGGGAATTGTTCCAGAATGTTCGAAATAGAGTTAGGAGTTTTCCTCGTTTGTATATAAGTTGGTTATATTTTGAAAATGTTCCTATTATGAATTGAAATGGAATGAATTTAACTTAAACCATTTCAATAAAACTAATCGGAGTCCACTACTTTTTCTCATTTAAATGGTCTCGTTGTTTCAAAGAAACTTATAATAAACTAGCTGACTCGGCCATTCGCGGCTGTAGCTCAGTTATTACATGTTGATTTCTACAAAACACCTACACCATAAAATAAACCGGAATAGAAAAGAAATTCAAAATTATAACCTATGGTTTTTGGTCAACAAAATAATGAAAAGCGCCATCTGTTTGAGTCTGATGAAACTTACATTTAATAATAATAATCAACATTTGCAACATTTAATTCGTAATCAAAAAACATTGAGGCTATTAATAGAAATTTAATTTATCCTATATCTCAAGTTGGACCAAATTATACATACAATAACATCGGTTGAGTAGTTTCGGAGGTCATAGAGGACAAACATAATGACACTGGATTTTTATATATTTAAGATATCTGAAAGGTAATATTTAATAAATAATACAGAAATTAAAAATTAATCATACCGGAAAAGAAACATGCCCCTGAATAAAAAAAAAAAAAACAAAAAAAAACCAGATCACAATATATCTAAATTCATAATTCGGGGTTTACAGTTCATACAACTAGTTAATCTAACAGTACTGGTATATTATTACTCCTGAAAAATTATATGACAACTCTACAATTCTTCCATTAAAAGCTGTTATACAGAAAATATCTTCAGCAAAATATATATTTTTACAGAATAAGTCAATGCTATGCAAGAAAAAACAAATCCCCATTTGATGTAGGAGTTCTAAAGCGTCCGTCATAATAGTTTAATAGTGCAAAAGATCAGCGAAAAAACATCACTTTTATCTGAAAAGTTATGTTCTTAATATATCGACAAATTTATCTTATAGAATGTTGTCTAATCGTCGGTCTGCCAGTTTTCTCATCATTTCGCCCGCTGTAGGAGAATTTTAACTTTGGAAAATATTTACATATCACAACTACTTCTTAAGGTTCGAATATTGATTTGAGGTTAGTTTAGTAATTTAAAAAAATGTGTTACCTTACTATGACTTAATACTATCGTAGTCGGGCTCGTCAGCAGCGAATTTAATCGTTACATAAAGCTATAGTGTCGTTTAACCTCTACAAAATAATATATTGCGTAAATATTTTTAAAATATGATAGTTTGCAAGTAGGAAATATTTTATTATTAAATAATAACAATTTTTCCTTGCTTATATTTATATAAAAAATATATATAAATTGATCCGACGCTATAATTGTAAACTTCAAACTCTCGCAATTTGTTTTTTTACGAATCGAACGCGCCACTAATCTACTTAATATCTTGAAGACTAATTATAGCAAAGTAATTTTTTATTAGTATTTTTTTCGTAAATGAATTTCTTTATTGTACAAAATAGATGCAACCTTGTTATTTCACAACCGCCTCACGCCAAATGTTAATTGGATTCGCAAAGTAACGCATAGATTTTTGTCCTCCAAAAATGTAACATAATATTGATATATACATCATTCTAAAGATGCCTGCGGAATAATAAAACTTTCGATTGTTGCGATGGGAGTGGTATGCAAGATAAATTTGTTGACAGAAAGCCGTCAGCGCAAACTGAAATTGCTCACACTGCCAAAAAACTTTCAAAAACTTGAATACATCGGGAAAAAAAGCTGATCGTATATGTAAACGAAACGTCTCATAAATAAACATGCGGGAACATGACAAACTCGAATGTAACACACGATTTACGAGTGAGTAAGCAATCAGAAGTTTGAAATAACATACGAGAAAGTACATAATGTATATGTTTAGATTTGTTTGGAATCTTCTTCTGCTTTGACTTTCATATTTATGACACACATATGACAATAACGAACACGATTCTAATTTTTAATTTTATCACTTGACTTTCTACGTACAATGTAGATGAACAATATAGAAACCAAAAGTGTATTAATACTTCGAATTGTTTGGTTGATATACGAATTCCGAAGCGCGCGTGTGGAGTAATGAATTGTACTGCTCTTACTTAAATAGATTTACCAGAATGTGAGAGAGATACATATACTTAAATTTCTGCGTATGTGATTGGTATTTATTATAAATATTACTTCTCCAACTCAATAGATACAAAATAAATTCAGGTTTAAATTAATGATTCGTGCATCACAGATATAATTGATATGGAATAAAAAAGAAAAATACGTTTGTACAGACTAAACCTCACCCGAAGTTCCTAACACAGGTTCCACCATTGTTATATAAAGAGAGGATTTTTTCTGAAAAATAATATACTAATAAATGAAGCCTTAGAACACACATATATCCAAGTCTTTGCCCATTAAGATCACCGTGATAAACAGAAGCCTAAAATCTATAAAAATAGAATCACAATTCACAATGACTTGCAAAGAGAAATTTGCAAAGAAATCGACCTATTTTTTTACTAGTCCATCTCGGTTTGTTTTCTTTGCCCGGGAGTTCTAATTAAAGTTATAAGGGGCACTGTGAACTCGTGTCATGACCTATTATATAGGAGAAAGCGGAAAAATATATTTTAAATTTAGTTCAATTCTCCAAAAAAACAAACGTAAGAATAATCCATACAGTTGTTGTAATCACTGTTTTAGACTTGAAATTACAAGTTACAAGTTTTTTAAAACCCTGAAATAACACAAGTTTTTCGTTATAATTTTAACTAAATTTTATTTGACTATGCAATTTAAAACGGCGCCAAGTATAATACATATTAGGTTTAAAGCTTCCAAATAAAATAACCAGACAAGATAATGAAAAAAAAAAAATATTTTAAGCAATTTAGACCCAAAAAATGTTCTTCACAAAATAACACAGCCATTTTTTTATGCCATAGGAGGCAAACGAGCAGGCGAGTCACCTGACCCCCCCCCCCCCATCTCCTCGTTGCACGGGTGAGGCTGACGAGGGGAGGCTGCTGGTCGTGTACCCAGTAGCCTCTCTATAGTAGGGTGAAGTCTGGCGTTCATTCGCCAGGCTGCCGCAGGGGCAGTTTCAGGTCAGTGAGCATGCTCGATCCCTGGCTGCCCCTCCAATGCGGCGGACGGTACACCATGGGGTTTTAGTCCGTGCGAATCGGACATAACCTACCCTCTCCCCCGGGAGGGTAGCGTATCCGTTAGGGATTTCCCCACGTTAATAAAAGAAAAAAAAAAAAGGCGAGTCACCTGATGTTAAGTGATCAACGCCGTCCATAAACACTTGAAACACTAGGGGACTCGCAAGAGCGTTGCCAGCCTGTGTTTCAGGAAGGGATAAGGGGAGAGCAAAGAGGGAGTGGCGAGAGGAGGGGGAGTGGGCCTCCGGCACTCTCACTGACCGAACGAAACGCAACAACTTGCATTGTTACTTCACGTCGGTTTTCTGTGAAAGGGTGGTACTATCCCGTGCGATCCGACCCATTCATGTTCAAACCAGTTATAGCTTCAGCGTAGCTCTACCACCTACATAAAATCCACCTTCATCAAGAAGAACCGCCAAGATTTTATCACGTCGTTCCATAGATTTTTCGATTTCCATTTTTACTTCAGCCACAATCGTTATGTTGATCAGTTAAGCCATGAAAGCATGAAAAGTAAATTCATTTTCGTTTTTTTTTTTCATTGTAGCACGGCAAAGTGGCTACACTATGCCTGATGGTAAGCACAGTACAATCCAAAAATAATAGCGACCACCGATTGACACACTGTCCATCGCCGGTCGCCACTATCATGCCGGCCTGTAACAAGCTGGATATGCACAGGCTGATCCCGAAACGCGACCCGTAGAAGCGAATCACTATTACGGGCTTTTTCGCCATTTACATGGTGGTTGCGACCTAGTCGGGCTGTAAAACCCTGCCACTCCGCTTTCGCCATTGCCTCTTTCGTTATTCAGCAGGGTGCATCACGTGCAGATGAGGTTGGCTTGGGTGTCTCAAGTCTTATGATGTTATTCGACACCCCTTACACCCCAGTCGTATTTATAATGGGTATTAATTCTCTGGAAAAAAAACTAAACGATATTAAAATGAAATAGCTTCCGCTTATGACTTAACCCACTCACCGTGGAAGCTTTTATTTGGCAGTCTAGAATGATAAATGATGTTTCATTAGTGGGCAACGCAGGCCAGGTACACCGAACTAAGAATATTAGAACCGTTTTTATATCGACAATATATTCTCGCTTTGAAATTATTGTTGTACGCTTTATCTCCCAGCGGTTGTTAATAATAAATCATCAAGCGGCATGTAGTATTGACCGTTTTCTTTACTATACGATTTTTTTCTCTCTTTTCATATGCTAGAACTGAATTTTGGAAGAAATCGTCCATTAATTACGTGAGGTTTTTTGAGGATTTTTCGAACCTGTCTCCCCTTTTACCGCTCATCTTCCTAATCTCACGTGAGCTCCTTCAAAATATGCGTGCCCAGAAAATATACCCTGGATTTATTAAAAAAAAAGACAGTTTGTTTTGTTTATTTAAAACAAACCTATTTCCATTAATTTTAAATAAATTAATACTGCTAATTTTATACGTCATTCGTGCACAACACCGCGTACAAAATTTCAAGAAAATCAGCTAAGAATGAACACAAATTCAACAGTGTTGTTTTTAATGATTTCTGGAAGTATTATTAAAAGAAGAAAAGTAAATGATATGAATTTCCAGTGTATAAAATGTCATAGATATACATAATACAAGCCGTTATTATGTTACACCTGAATATCTGGTAAACATACAAACAGACAAAAAGAAACAAGAAAGAGACTTGTCAGAATTGACCCTGTTGTATTACAGTAAAGAAACTACAACATAAAGCCAACTTCACGCAGTGTTTTTTAAGGCGGTCACCCGCCTAAGTACTGACCGCGCCCGACGTTGCTTAACTTCGGTGATCGGACAAGAACCGGTTTTTTTTTTTAATACTCTACTCCACACAGAGTTTCTCGCCATCACTTTTTGTCGCACAAAAAAATAGCGGATCAAAATTTCTGTAACCTCCCATAAGAAATTTACTACTTCGAAAAAAAAATACAAATTTCCTATCACAAAATTTTGAAACAAAATGTACAGACAGAACTACAGATCTATATATATGAATGAAAATGTTAAGAAGTCATAACAAGGTCACACTATAATATATTACGGAAAAAAATACCATTTGAAATACAGGCTCGACCTAGTTCAGACGTTAGGATACATTAATATATAACAATAAATTGTATTGTAAGACATGCTATACCGCTATAGTTTGTCTTGTTACCTTATTTTCGAATAAATAAAACTGTTATTGTTGATATTCTGACACTTGAATGACAAGCTATTAAGATCTGTCCATTTTTATATCATTCCCATTCGAAAATAGCTACAGATATACTATTTAAGATTATAGGTATTGTACCAAATGTTTTTAACACTTAAATATCTGATTGAAGTAGTCTGAAAATCAATAGAATAAAATTCCATGGAATATGTGCAAGTTGTCATTGAAAGTTGTATAATTAACTCACACTAATATGCACTGACAAGGTGTTAATCAATACTAATATACTAATATACCATGATATTATAAAGAGGTAAAGTTTGTGAGTTTGTGACGTTGTAGGGGTAATCTCAGAAACTACTGGTCGGATTTGAAAAAAACTTTCAATGTTATACAGCTCAGTTATCGAGGATGGTTGTAGGCTATATATTATCACGCTAATACCAATAGAAGCGGAGCACCAAGGGAGAATGTTTCAAAATCGAGTTTTTTTTTTCTTCTTGAGAGCTTTCGCTGCGTGTTAGAAATAACGAATATCTTTATTCCACGCGAACGAAGTCGCGGGCAAAGGCTAATCTAATATATAAAGATCTCATGTCACGGTGTTTGTGGTTGAACTCCTCCGAAACAATTGAACCGCTTTTTATGAAATTTCAAATGTGTTGTATATATGGTAGGTATGAGAGTAGATCGTAAAGATTTTTCTTTTTGGTATTTTTTTTATTTTCCATCAAAAAGTACTTATAACCTCAAATTTTCATTTTTCTACACCAACCTCACATATGTTATTCGCGATATTAATATCTTTCTATGAACGAAACAAAGAACAAAGAATTCAGCGGTCGTTCTTATTTCAAACAAAACAAAATTATTGATGTTGCTGAATGACAGATGGCGCTAAGTCCGCCTCATCAATCGTCTTTCACACATGTCTAAGTTATTTAGTAAATTAACTAGGTATGTGTTTGATTGAGTCCCTAAATTGTTTAATTTCACAGTTGGTAGCGGTGGGAGTCGCTGTAATCGAGTCCTAGTTTTTTTAAGATTTTTGGAGTTTGGAAATACAACTCGAACCGGTAGGTCACCAATTTCACGCAGACGAAGTTGTGCGGGACAGCTAATTACTTATATTTACCTAATATTTTTATTTAGTCCAGCCTTATATCTATGATTACTTTTATAAAAAAACGTTACATTTTTTTTTTCAAATACATATACCATGCAATATGTTATCTGTTGAAGTTATAGCGAACTAACTTAATTCAATTACGAACTATAAAACACGGCCAACTGTTTCATTTTTAACGATGTATTTTATAGTTTAAGCTCACGTGTTCGCCCGTGTTAATGTAAATTAAACATACTTCTCGAAAGCGGTACTCTTTGTCGGATAAAATAAATATTATATTGATCGGTTATGTGGTTAAGACGTTACCTATTTGTGCATTTGTAATATTAGTGAAGATATCATTCATTTGTTATTGTTATATTTTTATAACATACATAACAATAAATTTCGTTTTGCTATTATAACGAATTTAAAAGCTTTTCCTGCATTATATCTTTATACTTCTTTACCTTAGATATTACAGAATTCGTAAAATTAAAAATAGGGATTATATAACGAGTAAAAATATTTCAAGTAATAACTAACCAATAAAACTGACTATATTAAGATATCGCTTTTATCTACCGAACATTCTGTGAGTTAATAATCTATTAATATTAGTTATTCATATCATAATAAACTTATATAGTTCATAAATAATTTTGTGTAAAGAAAAATGTACAAATATTTAACTGCATAAAAG
This sequence comes from Antheraea mylitta, assembly GCA_014332785.1. Taxonomy (NCBI): domain Eukaryota; kingdom Metazoa; phylum Arthropoda; class Insecta; order Lepidoptera; family Saturniidae; genus Antheraea; species Antheraea mylitta. The sequence goes on from JACEII010000035.1 coordinate 6,196,273, forward strand.
GTAAAACAACCAATACACTTGTACTTCAATTAACAATTTTTCTTGTTTAACGAAGGTGTTATTTTGTGAAAATGCATCAAAATTTAGGGCACAGTCAAGTACATAGTATTCGTTACACGTTAATCTGCTACATATTTTAATCAATTATATATATATTTTTATATCTTTATTTTTTCTTTATAATATATACATACGCATCGGGGGAGTTACTATTGACCTCCGTCCATGCCATTGACTATATTGGGGAAGTTACTATTGACCTGCGTCCTCACTAATGACAATAGCGGCGTAGTTACTATTTACGTTGTTCTGAAATACCATTGCTTGTAGGTGTTGACCGTCCATGAATTTTGATTATCATTCTCTGTTAGCTTTGACTGAAAGCCTTAAAGGGCCACCAATAAAGAGAAGCTGGGAATTATCGCTCAGATTAGTAGGCTACTCGCCTATACGGATAATTCGTTGTAACTTCATTCAGTGTTACATTTCTGCATCGGCTAATATTTTCATTCGATTAGGCGTGGTCGATATATCAATCAAGTCATTACTTTGACGTAAATATGGATGATTATATTTTACAGTTAGATACCAACAATGTTAACTGACGACAGATTCAACCATCAACCAAAGTCGAGTTCAACCGACGACTAATGACGAGTTTTAATTGCTTTTAGTCGTTTTGCAACCCTCTTCTGATGCAGTAGGGGAAAGGATTGCAAGCGGAAGTGAGAAGTAATGTCAACGGATACCAAATATCAATACAATAAACAAAGCAAAAAAAAAATATCGAAGAAAAATAAAGCAATAGAACTGTCTATCTTGTGTAAATAATTCACTGTAAGAACGATAATGACCGTGGACATAAAACTAACATCACTGGTGGGGCCAAATGAGAAATGACTAAACAATAGTGCCCGTATAAAAATAAATGGCAGGCTGACTTCCTTCGGACAAGTTTTTGTGTGAGTTCATCGGAAGATCTTTAGAATGAGTTCTTTACTTGTAGCGTCAGTAAAAATATTGCCCGTTTAATTATATATTTGTGTATATATATGTTATACTAGCTTCTGCCCGCGACTTCGTTGAAGTAAAATGGTCGATTTGAGCTAACGCTAACACATAGCGGAAATTCGCAAAAGAAAAAACATTTTAAATTATTCTTCTTTGGTGTTCCGCCTGTATTGCTCTTAGCGTGATTATATACAGTTATAGTTTATAGCTGTCCTCGATACATATGTTCTCTAATACCAAAAAAAAATCAAATCGGAGTAGTACTTCCTGAGAGTAGCGCTTTCAATTAATTTATTCCTCGAATTGACTACGCTATTGACCTAGCAAGGTCTAAACAGCTTCACCGGGCTGCCTTTAACACGTTCAAGCAAACATACTCTTCAGCTTTAAAATATTAGTATAAATAGTATAGATTAACGGTGTCTTCTATCAAATTCTTTGCTAAAGAAAAGAAAAGAATACTAAATTTGTAGTGAAATAGTTAAGATCAGCCAAATACCTCTGTTTTTTTTTTGATCCTTTTGTCAGTTCTTTTTTTTTAACTTTATTTTTGGCAATCAACCGTTCAGATTATTACTGCCATTGTCACGTAGTCAATAATATTACAAGCTTCGTACGATTATTTCAATATCAAGCGTCGTGTGAATCAACATTCTAACAAGATGGTGGCTCCCTTGTTAGAACCTTCCATGGAGTTTTTGTGGCATCTCAGAATTGCATGCTCCGTGGTATTATTTTTCATTCACTTCACTTATGCATAATAAACTAACCATATTACATAAAACATCACCAACTTTATACAATATAGAGTCAAGTAACACAAGATTATGAATAAAATATAAAATCCACTACATGACAGTCTGAAATCCCGCCAAAAACTCCTATCAGTTCTTCTCAAAGACTTGTTGTCCTTGTGAGTTGTTTGTCCTTGTGAGTTGTCGGTGGTAGTTTTGATGTTCCTAAGCAACTTTTTTTGGACATAAATAGAATAAATTATTTTTAATATTATATTACTAATTCTTGACATGCATATATTTCAAGCACAATTTCGTCCACCTTAATAATTTTTTATTAGTATGTAAAATTACGCGAAATAAATAAATAAAGTTAGACATGTGGTTTTCATAAAACAATATAAGCGTTTTAGATAGTTTGATAATATATTACCATACCAATAAACGTCAATGTACGGAGAATATATAAAGTGCAATAAATCAAAGCGTTTTTGCTGTCTCTCCATACATCCGGCGCGGGAGAGGAGCGCGGGGGCGAGCGGGAGTTGAGAAAACTAGTGGAGACCGATATCCGGCGCGGCGCCGCCCTGACGCCGTGCTCTTCATAACTTTTACTGTCAACTCAATTACACCATTTCATGCCGTGAAGATGCCGGCGAGAAATAGAAAAAAAAATCCAATTTCACTTTGAAATACGTACACCTTTTTTAAATGTAACTAAATTGACCGACACGACTTCAAGTTAACTTTCTGTACTGTAGTTATATTCTTTTCTTTATTTATATAATTCGTCGGTACGTGTAAATATGACTGGACTCCTCCAAAATGGCTGGACAGATTTTAATGAATTTTTATGTGTGTTAGGGTGGATTCAAGAATTGTTTAGATTCATATCTGAAGCTGGTAGGAGGTGCTGCGGTTGATTTTAGTTTTTTTTATTATCAAGGCATGATAATGTCTGCCGCGCCCGCAATTATTAGAAAATTCATCTATAATTAAAGTTGATGATGAATGAAGATGTATTTAAATGGGACTTACAACAATTTTTTATGCCAAGGTCATGATGGTTTGGTTTAAACGGTGGGATATCAATCCGATATCCGCAGGTTCGAACTCCGGCCTTTACCAACGATTTTTTGGGAATTCGCATATATTTACTAATTTAAATTGATAACAATATCGACTTTTAGTGAAGAAAAATATCGTAAAAAACTGAACCTAAGAAATTTCCTTATAGCACCATTGTGTGTGAGAAAATGAAGAACTGTGGTTTGCTTAGAGTTTGAAATCATTCATTCATCATTCAGTCATTCAATCATTTGAAACGTAGTGGAATAGCATGTTGATTATGCCCATACCTTCCTTCGGAAAGAGGTCTGTGGCCCTACAATGAGCCTTACAGACTGATAATGATGAGGTAGCAAACAGAAATATAGTCCACCAGTTGACAACAGGTTACTGCAACCTATGAATAATCTCAAAAAGACCATAGGCCCGATACAAATCATAATAGAACACAATTGGTATCAGTAACGGGCAAGTAAGTATTGCCAACCACATCTCTAAAACTTGAACACATCAACGAGAGCACTTGTGCTTTGCAAAACTGTTATGTCGATAGCGCCCCCATACTCTAAACTTGCATAGGTTTTCGTATGTCAAGGCTTCTTAACCATTATGTCTTGCCCATTTTCAAGTACAGTAATAGAGTGGACCTTAGCAAGCATGCAGGTGAGTGGTGGATTATAATATCCAACTGGCTAGCACTTAGCATTTCACTATCCTGTACTATACTGTCGCTTAACATAAGGGGAGATTACGGTTAAATGCTAAAACACATAAAGTTACACCTCAGTTAATAAGAATGATACCAACATCCTATCATTGATATATTTTGATATATCCCCGTTTATATCACAACATTTAACCGCTCTCATAGCTCACTAAGCTTTGCTTAAAAATCTAGTAGTGCAGTCCCCCGGTATTCATAAATGTTACGTTAACTCAAGATCTAGGAATCGCATAGTTCTACACTTTTTAACTTTCCTCGGCCAACCGCTTCGCATTTAATGGCAAGAACTTAACGTTTAATTTATAAGAGAGTAAACCTTAGCTTAACTTTGAATACAATTTTATGAGAGAATACAATTTGATGACAATACAATTTATTTTTACAAGAATCGTAAATACATATACTGAATTACACTGTTAGCGCAAAATTTCCATTCACAGATGACGTGTATGTCATAACGTGAAGTACTTGGAGGTATTACATGTAGTAAGCAGAAAATGAACTAAATAAAGTGTCTGTATTGAAGACTAGCTATCTGTAGCTAATCTGTGATTTCGTCTGCGTAAACAATGTTTTACGTTTACTTCCTCGCACCCAAATATGCGTAACATACCGCTCGCCCTAATTTACACATCGCTAAACACGACAGTGCTTATAAAAACGTAATTTCTTAAAACTGTAGTAACGCTATGTAGATTAAAAATATGAATTGTTTTTAGAACAAGTAAAGAAATATTAACCTAAAAAAAGCACGATTCCTTTTTCATTCTACGATCTATTCATCAGTCTTCACATAATGGCCGTACAACGGTAGATCGATATTAATTTATTTACATAAGACTAGCGGATACGGCGGACGTTGTCCTGCCCTGACAGTAAAAAAACCTTGACTAATTAACCCTAAATATTCTTCATGAATGACTTTCTCTACTGGTGAAGACCGCAAAAAATCTGTTCAGTAGTTTTTGAGTTTTTCACGAACAGACAGACAGACAGACAGATATACGTGCCAGAGGACTTTGTTTTAAATTACACATAATATGACTTGCGGCTTAGCTTACATGTGCTATAAGATACGCACAGTTTTCTATTATAAAGAGCCTGTACTAAAAATCTATGCCTGCGTCTGAGGACTTTGCAAACATACAATTCTTGAACAGAAAGCAAACTCAGTCATTCATGTCAGAGTCATTCAAAACAATCCTTTGTGAATCACACAAACAAATGTCTTGTAATCATGCAATTTTTAATTGCATAATTCAAAAATAAATACATATACGATTAGCTTAGTTAGGTAGTTTAGCTAGGTCAGATCGGGTTTTTCTTCGGTAACAGCCCAAGCCGAGGTATGCTGTACACCCGCAGTATCAGCGATAACGGACCCACTTACACAATTGAACTATCTCTGCTAACTAATTACTTTTCCTAGCTTGAAAAATGTAATAAGCACTTACTAGCCCTAGTTTATATATTTTTACTAATGAATAAAAATAAATAAAGAGTAGACAAATATGAAACATTGTTATTTATAACTCAAAAAATCGTTTTTTGGTTAGCCACAGATATCTAAGTTTTAGACGAATAACTTGATGTCACTTATTTAGCGAAGAACGGTATATATAGTGCAATAGAAAAGTTTTTATTTGAGTAAATAATGAAACGACACGAAAGCCCACAACATAAAAGCGAAATTAAATTTAATCTTAAACACGTTTGGTATGACTTGCGCGCGCGAACGCTACACTCTCGAATTATTTATTTATTAGAGAAAGTTTTTATTATAATACCCTTATCTGGATTGACGGTTTATTCATAAGCTTCAAGCGGTACTGTATAAATTTAACCTTTTTTAAGCCTCAAAATGAAGACACTCTATAAACACAGTAGGATCTTAAAACAGCGGCGACCACTGAGGGACTTAATATCCATATCTCATATAAATATCTCTTCAGGTTAAGCGTGAAGGACCCCATGTTATATGAAGGAGGGAATACAATGATCACAATTATTCCACGGCTTCACGGTTCGATAAAGATTAACGTCAAGCACAGTGCAGTCACATTGCGGTACTACAATAAAAAAAGTAAGGTTTAATTATTTAATTTAATTTTTAAAGTTTTTTTTTTTTTGTGAAAAATGTTAATTTTATAAGCCAAGTTAAAGTTTTTTAAAGAACCGAAAATGTTATTACTTGAACCACAGCCCAAAGTTAGAAGTTTCGTGACGTTCCCGAGAAGTGCGAACCTGATTACGTATTGACGACTATAGAATGTACTTAATGTGTTTTTCTATTCGTTTTCGTCGCCATCCAGTCTGATACGATTCTCTGATGTTTGCAAATACATATAAATACACGTTTTATCGACGTATCACTCGGATCCAATCATTTTGATGTTTTATTACACTCCTAATTTGTATGATATATTCATCTGTGTGTAAAAATAATTAGAAATGCGCTTAGATTTTATTTATATATATTAAAACATACTTTAAGTATTAAAACTTTAATATATTAGAGTAGCGTCTTAAAAATTTTAACTTATGTATGAAATAATAATTATATTTAGGTATTATGTTTCAGTACAATACAATTATTTGTGGTAGAATTATCTGAAGCATAAATAGGCATCATTTACGGTAAGAAGTAGAATTATTATCAATACAAAAAAAAAATACGTTTTAGAAAATACTGAATCATTTTTGTAATATTAATGAGTGAGTTATTTATGTAGTATTTTGTTTATAAGTTAAAAACTTATTTATATTTACTTTTTGATACCTATAATTCATACATAAATATTATATAACCTACTAACTTTTGTCTGCGGTTTTGTGTTGATTAAACCTCGAGAATAATACATCTATTCTCGATTAAAGGTACCCTAGTTCCTGTTCTATAACCATGATAATTTGTATGCTAAATTTCATGACAATCAATTCAATACTTAAAATGCATTTGTAACGCAAACAAGCAGACATACATTCGCATTTCTAATATTAGTTATAATGTCACTTCACAATTAAAACGAAAAAAGTACACCTGACATGTTAAAATTCGTTAAGTTGTTTAAACTACATTGCAGACCAAATAAATATATACGCAGCTGAGTACAAAAATAAATATTTTTGTGAACGAAATTCCTTAACGCGGCTCGCTGTAAGAGCTGATGATAAATGCGATGATACAAGTGAAACCGTGTGCCACAACTAGTACATTAATTATAAACTGGAAAATTTAACATCCAAATAAATTACACACACTTTATAATGAAAAGTTGTTATAAAACATAAAAAAGCAATTAAACTGAGCGTTCCCTTTTTATGTAAAGAAAATTCAATTCGCCCCTACAGGATAAATCTGAAAGAACTGAATGGATTTCATTTACAAAATACGTAAAACATACGACCGTCCGTTAACTATACACCCGACGATGTGGTATTCAAAAACATTGGTGTGTTTATTCAACACAAGGACTTATACTTCTAATATGCAGTGTAGCTATTGCCATATGTCACACCGCACAAAAAAATTAATATAATTTATAGCTTAATTTTATAAGTATCTACTAATATCCTACATATTATAAATCCTCTGCCACGTCTGTCTGTCTGTTTGCGATAAAGTAAAGAACTACTAAACGGATTTGCATGCGATTTTTACCAATAGATAAAGTGATTTAGGTATATATTATGTCAATATTATTTTTATTATCAGGGCGGGCCAACGTCTGTCGGGTCTGCTAGTATTAATTAAAGTAAGCTATACTAAGCCAGATACTTAATATTTATGATGTATAAAATTTTAAAAGTCTTGCAGTTTTGCTGGTAGAATATCAACCGGGTACCCCGAACTTCGAATCCCGGCATGTACCAACGAATTTTTCGAAATTGGCGTACATTTACTAATTTAAATAAGTAATAGTATCGGCTGACGGTGAAGGAAGACATCATGAGGAAACCTGAACCTGAGAAAAATTCTTGTAGTGCATTCATTACAATAGTATGTGAGAAAATATAAAGATAGATTTCTCAGTGTTTGACATCGGCAATAAATCGTGAGCTGGCGTGATGATAACCCATACCTCCCGTCGAAGAAGCCTATAGCCCTGCAGTGGGTTTCTTACAGGCTAATGTTGATATAAGGCTTTCAGGAAATGTAGAATTAAAGAAAAGCTATTTGCATAAATCTAAGAACTAAGTTATAGGTTTTTAAGTATCATGAACTGTATAGGTTGTATAGGGATATAGTCTATTCATTCCATACATGAAACAAAGTTACATATATTTCCGCTTTGTTCTTTCACATTCCTATTTTTTTTTTCATACATGTTAAATTAAAAAAATCTACTACATATTTAGCTTCTCTATCGTATAACAACATTTTATTTCTGAATTTTTTAACATAAATTCAGAATATTCTATTTATTAATAAAAATTATATCTTCAATTTATGAAAATCATAAACCAATATCAAAAGATTTCGCCACCACTTAAGTAACATCGCAAGAATTATCATAAAAGTATAACGCAAAGACAAAAGTGAAATGAAGCCGAATCACTTTCGTTAAAGTTGTTTTCACATTACGAGTTCTTTGAAACTCTTCGCCCCAACCGCCGAATAACTAACAATTGAGTATAAAACTTTGTACTTTCAGTTAAAGCATTCGGCTTTTACGTAAAAATATATACAGTCGATGAGGGGGGCAGCTCTTTTTAATGGAGTATACAAACAAGTGCTCTAATTGCGTATCGTAAATTCAAATAATGTCTCAGCGAAAACGAAGCTTATGAAAACAACCACAGTGCTTCCTCAGTATATCAAATCAGTAAATCTACAAGGTCTCTAGAAGAAGATTGGACATTTAGTTATGCATTATGGCTGTTATATATTGTAGCATGCGCACCGCTGAAATGCCTATTGGTGGCTTTCTGCTACCCTGGGGGACCCCGGAGGGTCTTCGAGAACTCAAATGTTTTCGTTCAGATCCAGCTAACAACAGTAAAGATATAATGCACGTACCTCGTGATATTCTTTGTGTTGCAGCTGGCCGCTGAGCTTCCACGGATGTGTCTTTATGTTAGATTTTGATGATATTTACGATGCTGATGATTGATTTGATTGTTGTTCCGATATTTTGCTGATTGATATATGAATCCTGATTTTTCGATAAGAAACAACTACCACACTGCTTGACACGTTTTCTTTTTCTTCTTTTTTTTGTTTTATTTGTTGACGTTCCCGTGCATGACGACCAAAAAGTTGGCGTCTCGATACAGTTTTAACTAGATCTGAACGTCAACCGTAGACTTGTACAAAAGAGGTTCTATTGTATTCGTGGTAACGATACATATATAGTAAATTAATTATTTTCTAACTAATACTTTGCTATTTCAAATATCGCTTTGTCATTATGAAATATGGGTCATAGTTTAGGCGCTGGGTGACAAGTTTATATTTTGAAATAGTTCGTTTAACAAATACTAGCAGCTGACCGGGTCTTCGTCCCTATTATTATATTTACAAATGATTGCACTATACTTTATGGTATGCTATTTTTGTGTAACTGTAATCATTATTGTAATACCTGCCGAGATAACTTTCAGAGAACCAGATTTTTTTTTAACATTTAAGAAAGAAAAGAAATTATGATTACATATGGACTAATTTATATAATATTTTTAAAAATCGTAGTCAATGCGTTATTCGGATTTTCAATCTATATTACTTAACGATTCCCCAAAATTCGTTATATAGCTCTTACCTTAAAAAATTACAAATATCGTTAACAAGTTTCTTACTTCTAATATTAATAAAACGAATTAAGCATATTAAATATATTTCATCCTACATTTTACAATGATAAACTAATTGACACATTGTTGAATTTGGAATTAAGATTTGCAACGTTTTACGCGACGGTGTGAGTGTATGTCCAGCGTAAACCGTGGCGCAAATAATTGGCTCCATACAGAACCGGAGCACCGGGCGTTGCTTGAAAACCTCAATTAAGCCTTGCTTACAATACTGCCATGTTTACATACAGCCTGCGGACCAGGCGTAGTATTCATGTGCGGAAAATTTTCTTTAAAAATGTATTTTATTCCAACTTACCTACATATTATTTGCGTTTATATGTGAACGGTGGCGACGTCTGGAAATGGCATCCCTCTCTGTGCATTCTACGCGGTGGTGTTCTACGTAATATATAGTTTGGTTATTTTGCATAAGTGCATCGGAAATAATACCACGGAGCATTGATTCTGACTTGCCAGAAAAGCTTCCTGGAAAGTTCTAACAAAAGGGTCACCGTCATGTAATTTCATGATCGCAAGAAAATTACAATACAATTACCTACTCGTTAATCGCAGTAACAATCTACTAGAAAAGTGGTTGCCAAAAATAAAATAAAGAAAGAACATCAACATTCCACAAAACATTTATTCGACATCCTATTTTCTTACATAATATAAAAGCAAAAAAGTTAAATTTCATTTGTTTTCACAAGGAAATTACCTGATAAGTTGTGAGATGTTCTCAAATTACGTTAATACGAGTTTCGGATACCGAAAATCACTTAGACATTCCATCTCGTTTAATTTCCAGATCGACTTACATTCACTTGTTTTGTAAGCAGAGATATCTGGCGTTATAAACATTCGAAAAACATTTGAGATTCTTAACTCTTGAAAATAGACGGAATTGTATAATCAAAACTCAGTGTAATTGAAATTATTTTTGTGTTCATACTTGTCGGGGCTGACGTTGGGAGCGATAGTTATAAAGGTAAGGTGAACACGTATCACTCTGAAAGTACTAAACCGAATTTGACGAAACTTTACATAGCAATGACTGATATTACAAGGTTACATCGAGGATACTTCTTGTCCCATAAATCGCAAGAAAATCTCAAGGATAACGGATGAAAGACAAAAATAGAGTTAACAAAATTCTTTCCGGTTTTTTTTATAGGATAGGAGGCAAACAAAAATGTTGGTCACCTGATGTTAAGTGATCACCACTGTCCATAGACACTTACGACACCAGAGGAGTCTCAAGTGTGTTGCCAGCCTATGTTAGGGTTAGGGGGAGGGAGAAAGGGAAGAGGAGAGTGGGAAGGTGGGGATAGGTGGGCCTCCAGCGCTCTGACGGACCGAACGAAGCGCAACAATGCAAGCACTGTTACTTCACGTCGGTTTTGTGAGAGGGTGGTACTACCATACATACGACCCATTCATGCTGAAACCAGTTATAGAATCTGCGTGGCATTACCACCTTGGTAATACTGATTCGATTTTGAAAATTCATTTACTCTTAAAAAAGTATATTATCCCTCAGCGCTATAGGTTTTTTATTTTGCTAAATATGTACTTACAATAATTAAACTGAAGAAATGTAATTGAAATCGGCATAGTTAATACGTACGCTACTTGAACGGTTTAAAATAATTTAATAAGAATAAAATGTATAATATGAATATTTTGTTGTAAAATTAAAGTTAAGTTTCAAATGTTTCCACGCGACTAGCAACCATGGTCGCGTAGTTGAACGGTCGCAGCCACGCGGCGCAATCGCTAAGGACCGAATGCCATCTTAAATTCAAACAGAAAGGGCACACAGCCTAGTGCAGTTAAATCAGAAGATTGAATTACAGAAGCACTTCCCATGTCGTTTATGAAGCTAGAAAAATTAATTTATCAAACTAGAGTTATATTTCTCACCGTATACATTTTCCTAATTTTAAAATCTATATAAATTAAGTCTCTTAATCGTCTCAAAATCGAATATTTGAGATAATTTAATCCAGAATTAAATAAATAATAACTCTAAGAATCTTATTAAGTAATGTTTTTATTATACTTATTTTGTAGTCAAAAACTATCCATACTAAACATTATATTACTTGCATTTGCCAGTGACTTCATCCGCATTAAAATATTTTTATATATAAATTCATTCTGTACGTGTGTATGTCAGTGAACTCTTTCTAAACGGCTGGACCAATTTTCATAAAATTTTGTGTGTGTGTTCCAGTGGATCCCAGAAATATTTTAGATTCATAAGTGGACCCGGTAGATGGCGATGCGGGTGAATTTTAGGTTTTTTTCTTCTTTTTTTTCTCGATATGACTACGCTATTGACCCAGCAAGGTCTTAACAGCTTCATCGGACTACTAAGGCGAGCGCTTAGGGCAGTTAGCCGATTTTATTTGACAACTAGCTCAAGGGTGCACGGCACACTTCGGCTTGGGCTGTTGCCTGATGTGTGCAATTCGCGAACTATCTGAGCTGACCTAAGCTAACTATTCATACATATATGAGTTGTTGGAACATATATGTGTACCAAGCAAACATACCTCAACAACTCCTCTATATATTTCGTATCAGATAATTTTCTAAACTATTTCAGTTTGATAAGGGAAAGAAACAAAACCCTTCCACTTTCATGTGTAAGCGTGTATGCGTTGTTGCAGTGATGTAAGATTTAGTGTCACTGTATCGCGCAAGCAGCGCAGTCAAGGGCTCCACGCCGAGGGAACGAACTTAGGCTTGAGCCGCTGCCGAGGGAGGCCTAATGTGGTTGAATTTTAGTTTTTTTTTATTATTATCAAGGCAGGATAACGTCCGCCCGGCACGCTAGTTATAATATAAATCTTACTAACAACAAAACGTAACCTAGTGTTATTTAGTGACGAGTTATGCTAAAATAAATAAAACGTCTAAAATCAGCATCCGTAGTTTGATACAATGCTTATTTATGGCATTAGTCAAAAACACAACCCAGTATTAGAGCGTTCACCGTAAAAATGAGATATGTATGCCTCAAGAATAATCACAACCTTACACGACTTATATATTCATTTGTTACCCAATTTCCTTCAGAGAGAAAAAAGCAAAATCACATTCACACATTCCGGGAAATTCGTCAAAGAAAATTCCCCCCGTCGGAGGAGCCTTTAATATAATAATATTACCGCTTATAGGTGGCGAGAATTCGTTTCCGTTTAGCGGCGAAAGGAAAAGTGAATTTGCCACCGAAAGATGGTTTCCGGGCGACGAGACGTGAAAAGCTTGCTCTAGTTATAAATTGTATAATCTTATAGACACTAAAAATTATACACAATCTATGTATACAAATAAAAATCAATAACCGATATACGTGGAGAGCATTACTTGAGAACAGCTGCACCTATTTGATTAATTTTTATTTTTCATGTTTGTAATTGTCAGGGTAAGGTTCAAAATCCGATGTCCGCAGGTTCTAACTTATGCGTATATCATATATCATATTAGCGTGGTGGTAGGGTTTTACAGCCCGACTGGGTCGCAACCACCATGTATTTGGCGAAAAAGCCCGTCATAGTGACTCGCTTCTGTGCGTCGCGTTTCGGGATCAGCCTGTGCATATCCAGTATCGGGTGACTTTCGTCATTATGGCCGGCATAACAGCGGCGACCGGCGATGGATAATCTGTCTCTCGGTGGTTGCCGATGTTTTTGGATTGTACTATGCTTAACATCAGGCGTAATGCAGTCACTATGTCGTGCTTCAAAAAAAAAAATATCAACGAATTTTCCGGAATTCGCGTACATTAACTAATTTAAATTGGTACCACTATCGGCTAATGGTGAAGGAAATTATGGTGATGAAACCTGAACTTGAGAGATGTTCTTACAGTACCGCAGCATTTGTGACAAATATAGTACTGTAGATTTCTCTGAGTTTGAAATCGTTAATACGTCGTGACTAGCGTGGTAGCTATGCCTTCCTTCAGAAATAGGCCTATGGCCCTACAATGGGCCTCTTACAGGCTGATGATGAGGATAAAATTTGTATGAAGAAAATATTTTAAAAAATCATACAAAATAGTATGCATACTTTTTTAAGATTCAACATTGTATAGATTATTTTTTCAAAGAGTCTCATTTCTATAACCCATTATATATATTTGTTTCTTTTATTTTATTCTATATTTGTGTGCTTGTACAAACACAACATCCGAATTAATGTCCTAATTAAACACATTCTTGTGGTAAATTAATATATAATTTTACACAAAGCTAATTCACAACAACCTCAAGACGCCTAAATTGACTGGATGACTTCACTGGAAAATAATGTGTACAATAGATACATACAGACGTGATTTATGTATTACTATTTCAACAGTTTTTACAGAATTAATATTTTCGTAGTTATTAGCCATTCAAATCTGACGGTGTCTTTGATGTAATGACGTATGTATCTTAATAATAATAATAATAATAATCTTTATTAGGCATTTTGTTACATCTCTATATAATAAAGGGAACCCTGCCACTTACGTTAGTGTATACTGTGTTGTAGGAGACAGTTACAAATATTATGAACATGTTGCAATTTACATACCATAGCATATAAGTGACAATGAACACAAGCTATATGTATATACAGCAAATTGAGTACTAATATACATGTTTTCATAAGCTTTCATTTGATGTTTTTGATGTGTGTGTGTGTGTGTGTGTGTGTGTGTATGTAAAAAGAAGGATGTATGGAAAAGATAATGAACGTGTGCGTGTTTTACATTATAAAGTCGACAGTATTACAATGGTATTAGATGTGTGCTATTGATTCTATGGTGTGGGTGGCATCACTATCTGTTTGAATCTTGCTATGCGTAAAACGGAGTTCATGACTACATTAATATCCTAATCCTAACATGCTAGTTTTGATTATTTTGATAACTTGCTCCCTGCTTTATGTTACTTAAGAGAGTCTCGAGACTACCATAGTCATATTCGTCCAACCAATATACTATGTTGTGTTTCACTTTGTAATTACTTAAGTTTTTAATCTTAAACTTTTTATCCACTATATTGTATATTGAGGGCGCCATGAAATCAAAGTGTCTCCGTGCAAACGTGGATCTCAAGTTTGGAATGGTATAGTTTTGTAGCCTTTTATTAGAATACTGTAGATAAGGGACAATTTTGTGATATTTTTTTACCACTGAGTAAATAAAGTTTTTTCTTACTGGTAAAATTTTACTTAGTCTATAAAGATCTTCTGTGGGATGTCTAAATGCCAAAAATCTCATCACTTTGAGGACTGTCCGTTGCGCCCGTTCTGGTTCTAGCATGATTTTTTTTTGTCGCACCTCCCCATGCACATACAGTAACTAATTATACTATTACAGAGTGCGTAGAAAGACTGATTCATTATTCTTTCGTCAGCAATAGTACGAAGGGTTTTAAAGATATAAATTAGTTTTCTCACACGGTTAGTTAAGCTACGAACATGAAAACTCCAGTGTAGCTGGTTGTCAATGGTAACGCCAAGATATTTAATAGTCTCCACTTGTTCTAGAGGGCTGCAGTTACAATTCTTAACAAATTTATTTCTGTTGCAGGGATAGGTGTGAGCTATTATATTAAACTTTGCATCTGTTTGTGTTTTTGCTGTTTTACTAAAGCAGAGATATTTCGTTTTATTTCCATTTAATGAAAGCAAGCTATCCTCGAGCCAAGAAGTAACAATAGATAATCCATTTTCGGCGTATACTTTAACTTTCTTCCATGTAGGTGTAGGTGGTAGGTCTTTCTGTAGGTGGTAGAGCCCCGCTGAAGTTATTTTTGGTTTCAGCATGAATGTGTCGGCTCCTCCGGGGTAGTACCACCCCTCTCACAGATAACCGACGTGAAATAACAGTGCTTGCATTGTTGTGTTTCGTTCGGTCAGTGAGAGAGCCGGAGGCCCACGTCCTTTCCTCTTTCCTTCTTTCCCTTTCCTTCCCCTCCCCCTTCTCCCATAAACAGGCTGGCAACGCACTTGCGATATCCCTGATGTCGCTAGTGTCTATGGACGGTGGTGATCACTTAACATCACGTGACCCACCAGTTCGTTTGCCTCCTTTGATATAAAAAAAAAATGTTTTATCATGGACTAAAAGAACAGTATCATCCGCAAACATGATTATGTCTGACTGTACTCGGTTGAGAGAACATAAGCTATTGACATATAGGAGGAATAGGGATGGTGAGAGAGTACTCCCCTGTGGGGCACTCCATATGTGCAGGGTGCACTGTCACTAAGGTACGAGTCCACTCTTATTTGTTGATGCCTATTGGTCAGGAAATCGGAAAACCAGGCAAGAGGTAGACCCCTTATGCCTACATTTTCTAACCTCGTAAGGAGAATCGAAATAGCTACTGTATCAAATGCCTTTTGTAGGTCTAAGAAGATACCAATACATCTTTCACCGTTGTCTAAGTAGCTAGTTACAAGTGATGATAGTTTTAAAACGGCTTCTTCTGTCGACTTCTTTTCTCTAAACCCATATTGATTTGAAGCGATAAGGTTATTCTTTTCAAGATAAGAAACA
Organism: Antheraea mylitta; assembly: GCA_014332785.1. NCBI lineage: Eukaryota > Metazoa > Arthropoda > Insecta > Lepidoptera > Saturniidae > Antheraea > Antheraea mylitta. Next base: position 6,212,171 of record JACEII010000035.1, read on the forward strand.
AGTCTTTTTTTTACGATTTTTCAATAATTTTAGATACCACAGATAATAGAGATATTGGACGGTAGTTTGAAGCGATTTGTTTATCTCCCGACTTATATATTGGGGCCACTATGGCTTTTTTTAGTACTGATGGGAACACAGCCGTTGAAAAACTTAGATTACAAAGAAAGCTGAAAGGAGTTGTAATGTGTTCCGAGCATTGCTTACATATTTGTGAGAAGATTTTGTCCCATCCTGGGACTGTATTACATTTAAGGGAAGAGATGAAATTTGATACTTCCACAGGACTCGTAGGAAAAAGAGAAAAGGTAAACTGGGGTGATACGTTAGGAGTACTTGCCATGGTAGACAAGTCAGTAGTACTCTGGTTTATCCTAAGTAGAATGCTATTTGCTAAGTTTGCACCCACTGTTGTAAAATATTTGTTGGTTTCCTTCAATGCCATAGGAGAATCTTTATTACTTATAAGTGGACTGGGGGTAGATATTTGTTTATTGAGGTTACAATAATCCTTAATAATATTCCAGATGTTTTTTGAATTTCCAGTGTTTTGTTTAAGTTTGTTCAGATAGTAGTTACGTTTTAATGTTTTGATTATTTTATTGCATACATTTCTATAAGAAATATATCTTATACTCTTATATTCGACTTATACATATATCGATAAACGCCGGCTGCACGCACGAAAAAGCATAACTCATTGTCACGTTCCGCCTGAGCCGAGCGTGCAAACGAAAGCGCGGAATAAGCGACAAAGTGGCGCGATCGGTCTAAGTATTTGGTTTGTGATGCGATCTATGTCTTCACCACGCCATAGGCCGGTGCGTCCGACTCATAATTACGTAAAATTATTATTATATTTGTAGCGAGCGTATAACTAGTATACTAACCTAAGAAATAGAATAGTAGGCTAGTACGTTTCAACGCTTCACGAGCGATAAGAATTCACTCGTAAAACACACCCCTTTTAAAATGGCCACATATATTAGCCAATCGCCGTACGCAATGCGCCAGCGTCATAATCCTGCGACCGACATTATATTTAAGTCAAAGCATTGTACCGCACTTCAGTTGGAAATAAATCGTCTCACGCAAAGGTTGTTTTGTCTTCCATACCCTCGAGATAAAAATTAAATTAAATTCATTGAAATACAATTAGTACTTAGAGATAATCACACCCATCACTAAAACCTCTAAATATTCAAGAAATTTTCACCGACTACCAGTATCTTTAAGGTTTGAACCAAGAAGAATCACCGGTACAAAAATAATATGAATTAAAAATATTTTTAATTTAATTATTTAGTTTAATTAGATTAAAACACAGTAACTATAAGTGCAATTAACCAATTTTTATAAATAAAAATATTTTAAATTATGAATTTTCATTAAAAAAACTGGTTATATGTGATTACAGAACGACCTCTGGTGCCGGATTAGAAAAATATTCTCTTTAAATCTTATACCCCATTTATTAATATTACAGATATTATGAAACTAAATAAGAAATGAACTCCTTTTATGTCTAGACCTCTAACAGAAGTACTCACTACGTACATCTAGGTCGTACATAGAAACAATAATCGAGTACATTGCTTTATATTTATTATATCTGGTTTTCTCATATCGAACTAAGTGTTCGATGTAACACATAATACATGTAGATGTCATCAGACCAGAGATGAAATAGTACCAGTTCGTTAATGGGAGTGGAGGAAGGCTAGTCACGAAGGCACAATTAGATCGAATCGAGTCGCAAAACCCTTTTCCCTGTAATTTTATGTAGTTAACATAAATGTCGACGAACAACGACCCTCACTTCAATAGTTTCTACGCTCACTTATTAAATTTTAACTTTAACTCACTTCACTTAGTTAACTTACTCTCTGTATCACCATTACGATTCACTCTACACTTTAAATGACAATTTTGGTATTATTTTGCCTCAGAATTGGAGTGATTTACTTATTAATACATAAAAATATATATCACAGCAAACCTGAACAATACTCGCAAGTTTTCTAGAATAAACAGTCACATGTCTCGCTTTGCTTTGCGCGCTGAGCTTTTGAGCAGAGGGATCATGAGTTCAATCCCTGCACATTATATTTAGGATGTATAATTATCAATGATGTGTCTAAATATTAATTGTATGCGTGTATCATTATCATAATCACACCAGGCTGTAAGAGACCCACCTCAGGAAGATATGGGCATAATCACCACGCCACCCCACGACGTAAGAAATCGACAGTTCTATATTTTCCCACATGGGGTGGTACTACAAGGATAATTTTTAGGTTCAGGTTTCCTCGGGATTTATTTCTTCACCGTCAGTCGATAATTTTACCAATTGAAATTAGTAAATGTACACAAATTTCGGAAAATTTTGTTGGTAAAAATCGGGGTTTGAATCGATTTGACGAATTGACGTCGAATTGACATTGCACCCGACAAGCCTCTTGCCACGTCTAAAACATACGAATAGAGAATGACCTATTAATAACAAATATAAAGGACTGGATGCTGTCCCGCCCTGATAATTAAAAGCAATGAAAAATTATGCCTAAACCTTCCTCATAAATCACTGTATCTATTAGTGAAAACAGCATGAAAATCCGTTCAGTAGTTATTAAGTTTATCGCCAACAGACAGACAAACGTGGCAGAGAATTTTATTTTATACTACTTTGTAGTGAAAATTGTGTTCAGTGGATCTGAAAATGAAAAAGGTAGACATCTTAGAGAAAAGTTATAAGTACCCGCTCCTAGAGATAACTAGATGATTATCTTTTACAGATTTTCCAAAAGGATGTCCACATTGTTTTGCTTAAGTTAACGCCGAGTATACCAAAAAAGTCGCGAAAACGTTGCGTTCAATATAAATTTATATTAAACTAGCTGACCCCTGCAACTTCGTCTGCAGAAAATTGGTTATCAGTGGTTTCAATTGTATTTTTAAACGCGAAAAAATTTAATAAAACTGATATCCGATTGCAGCCACAACTACCGTTTCCAATTGTGAATACAAACTATCCACGAACTCACTCAAACATATACCCAGATTATAACTGTTTTTTTTTTAAATAAACCTAGAACCCGTTCGTAGAATCATCTACCATATTTAATTAAGATAAAAACAAAACTACATAAAACTAAATAAACATCTCTACCACTTACTTTATCGTAACTATCTTCGACTTGTATTAAAACCTTTTTATACCCCATTGTATTAAAGAAAAATATATGAAAACCGCGTCGAAGCGTCAAACATCGTGTCAAAGCGTCAACTGTCACTTGCTTGTAAGTATTGTCTAAGAGTTAGAAACTGTTTCGAAAACTAATTTTATATATATTTCCAATATATTTTTATAATCTCTGTACCACTCAACATAGTACCTATCACTTTTTGGTAATTTATCTATGTTGATATGTTTTATTGTAGATTATTCTACGTTCTTACACTGAATATTTGGCATTAAATTTATAACGTGTATTTGTCACACTTGATTTTGGCGAAATTGCCTACATAGGCAGAGGCCATGCCGGAAAGAATCAAGCCAGTTTTATATATTATATTCATCCGAGCAACGTGCGGGTTACCTAGATTGCGTTTTGCTAGGGTTGCGTTTATTTGTGCATATTGTACCTTTACAGACAAAATAATTGATTTTATAATAATTTTAGGATGTTTTGTTTTTCACTTATTAAAATGGAATTATTATTGAAAGACATTTTTGTTATTGAGATGTGATTTTTGTTATTGAGATGTGCTTGATGCTATTTTTTGGAAACAAAAATAAAAGTAATCTTAAACCATGTTGGAATGGCAGTAATTTTATTAGTATTATATTTAGATATAAATAAGTACAAATTTCACCTTTCAGACTAATTCAGAGTGTATAGAATAACTTAGCTATAGCTATAGTTTAGGTGCAGTACTGGCTGCACGATAAAAATAGCGATAATTGTGGCAGCGTATGTTAAGTACGCATATATTTAAGATGGCGTCAGTCCCAAAGTTTATCGTTGTTTCACTGTATATGGTGAAATCTTAATATCAATAATGTTTAATAAAATGAAATTTGTTCTTTGCTATGGAAAAAAATAATTGCTTTGAAATTAATTATTTTTATTTATAAAATATATCAGAGGGCATATGTGAAAAAAATGTCTCTGACTGTGATAAATTCATGTTTTTTATTGCGTTTAAAAGTTGCTGAAAAAAAATGATCCTAAACTTATTCATAAATTAAAATTAATTAAATCAAAATGCGCATTGAAAATACAACGTTAACTGGCTACCAGGTGTCCTAAATTCAGTCTATAGATATATTTATAATTTGTGTAGGTGTTAGAGACACGCTGAAGCTGTTACTGGTTTCAGCATGAATGGGTGGGCTCGTTCGGGCTAATAAATCTCACAGAAAATCGCTGTTAAATAACAGTGCTTGCATTGTAGTATTTCGTTCGGCCAATGAGAGCACCGGAGGCCCACCTCTCTTCGACTTTACTCCTTTCCCTTCCCTTACCCTCCCCCTTCCCCATATATAGGTTGGCAACACACTTGTGACACCCCTGGTGTTGCTAGTGTTTATAGACGGTGGTTGTCACTTAACATCACGTGACCCATCTGTTCGATTGCTTCCTTTGATATAAAAAAATATATATTGATATATTAAAGAACCAGCTATTCTAAAATTCTTGTTATTCCAACGTTGCCGGCTCTTGTACTAAGGTGTCGCAAAAAAGTCTAGTTACGTTAACTACAAATTTTTGTATTTCGTTATCCTGGAGAAACCCTTGCGTTTTATGTAACAAAAAGTATCATGAATGTAGCCTTGTAATATTTGTTATCTTTTTTTTTCTCGAAATGACTACGCTATTGACCCATCAAGGTCTTAACAGCTTCACCAGACTACTAAAGCGAGCGCTTAAGGTACTCAGCCGATTTTATTATGACAACCAGCTCAAGGGTGCACGGCACACCTCGGCTTGGCTGTTGCCTGTTGCATGCAAAATCACGACCTATCTTAGCTAACCTAGCTAACTATTCATATATGTATGAATTGTTGAACCGTATATGTGTACCAAGCATAAACGCCTCAACAACTCTTCCATATATTTATTATCGGAAAATTGAGAGTTTTTCAGTTCGATAAGGGAAAAAAAGTAAACCCTTCCACTTTCATGTGTAAGCGTGTAGGCGTGCACGTGTGTGGGGGTGATCGTGTAGTGTTGTAGCGGTGATGTATATTTGTGTGTCACCGTATCGGGCAAGCAACGCTCTCAAGGGCTCCCTACCGAGGGATCGAACCTAGGCTTGAGCCGCTGCCGTGGGAAGCCTAATCGGGTGTGCGGGAGCGAAATTAACCCCCAGACCACGGCGGCGTGATCTGTGGTTACGCGGGCGTGGGCGTGAACACGCTCTGTTTCGAGGGACAGGCTGGTACTGATCGTTCGCTGACGTGATTGAATCAGGAGGGTCGGTAAAAATGTGTCGCGGACGTCTTTTATAACGCGCAGCGTTAGGTACGGGTTCATAGTTTGCGGCGGATACCACTAACGGACTGGAATGATTCGTGGCTTTTTCAAAATAGCTAATCGTAAGTGATTTTACGTACGCCCAGATAGAAGGGATCTCTAGGTCTCTATGGAGATCGACTCTCCGGATGTACCACGGGGCACCGGTCACTTTACGTAAAACACGGTTTTGGAGAACCTGCAGCTTATCAAAGTTATCTTTGGACATATGCGCAAAAACGGGGCAGCTCTATGTCATCACGGGACGGATACACGTCTTATACAAAGTGAGCTTGTGTCTGAGGGACATCTTACTCTTACGACAAAGCAACGGATGGAGGCGACCCAAGACTATAGCGGCTTTGTTTCGCACTCTGTCTATATGTGAATTGAACTTTAAATGTTTATCTAATATTAGTTATCACTATGTCAAGTTTCGTCAAGATTGGTTTAGTACTTTTAGAGTGATACGTGTTCATAGGGACAGACAGACAGACAGAAAGACAGACAGACAAAAATTGTAAAAAGATTATATTTGGCTTCTATATCGATAACATAGTCTACCCTGATGAAAAATTTTTAAAAAATATTTAATGTACAGATTTCGACTTGTTACAGTTTAATTATAGTATATAGATCTTTAGCATATTGTAGACTAATATCATGCAACGTCAATCAGTTATATGTTCAAATGATAAAATATAAATACATTGCTATGGTTCAATATTGGACACAGACACTTCTATATACATATCTGGTGATAGACCTATTTCTATACGATCTAAAAGTTTACTTCCATTGTATGATAAAAAAATTCTAATATTAATTATTGCGATCACCCCTCTCTCCATCTTTATTGCCACTGTAGGTGGTAGAGCCACTTTGAAGCTATTACCGACCTCAGCATGAATGAGTTGGCTCGTCCGGGGTAGTACCACCCTCTCACAAAAAACCGATATGAAGAACAGTGCTTACATTGTTACGTTTCATTCGGTCAGTAAGAGCGCCGGAGACCTACCACTCCTCTCCTTTCCCCTTTCTATACTCCCACAACACTGGCTAGCAACGCACTTGCGATTCCCCTAGAGGTGCTAGTGGACTCTATGGACGGTGGAGATCACTATACATCAGGTGAGCCACCTATTCGTTTATCTTTTATGACATAAAAAAAAATCCAAATAATCGCTTTGCGAAAACAAGTTTAAAAAAAAAATTCACGAAACCCAATCCTATTCTAAGTTTAACATATCCGTCGGGACAGTGATAAAAATGGCGTCCATGTAGAAGTATGTCGTCATTCATAGTGACATCATGGTTACGATTTTATCGATCAATACACCAAGAACAATCAAATAAAAGGTTAAGCGATATGGATACAAAGCACTGACTATACTTACGACGAATTATCCGTAAGTGTATCTAACCCAACTGTCTGAGCGAGTATACCCAGCATCTAGTCTTGGGTCATCTTTTAAGGCAACAAGATACATGAACAGCCGATACCTTCAACCAATAGCGTTTGAGGTCATTAGTAACAACCTCGATATAGTCAATAGCGCGGTATCACAGGTTAATAATAGCTCCCTCGACATAGTATATTGGTTATCTTTACTTAATGTGAAGTGGGATTATGGTCACACGCGAAAACCTATGAAGTATAAAAAAAATGCAAAAAATCGTCACTTGTTACGTAAAACTTGCTTTATTCATCCTAAAAACATTAATAAAACCTTTATAATTTCAAATAAACTAAAACAGTATATTCGCTTCGAATAAGTCATATATTTAATGAACCGAACATGGTTGCTAATGAGGTAACCGAAGCCGTTTCATTATGTAGATATTAACGTAATAGCTCACACGATAATTATCAGAATTACTTGTACCAACAGTATTAATCGATGCTGTTATGTTATGTCGGAATTATACCGCTAATGGAGTTAATCCATACGATGTTGGCTTAGTGGTAACGATTCTTAATCTGGCAGAATCTACAGATATTAAAATTATATTAATATGAACTCTAAATGAAGATTCCTTTATTTAAACGTATAATAACACTTTTTTTCTCTTTGTACACAGATCAACGTACTCCAAAAAATGGAACAAATGGACAAAGCGGAGATATTGACACTGTTGTTGACGACAAGAGAAAATAAACTTTCCGTCTTGTTCGGACCCATTGGAATCATATACATAAAGTCGTTTAAGAAATTTGGCAATATTTTCGTATCATTGTTAAAGTGTTCAAGTCTTAGGGATTTCAACGTCTGGATGCCACGTCGAAATTTGTCATTTTCACAAGAAAAAAATATATTACTCATCGCTTCTTTAAATAAATAACAGCACACAGCTTGATAACACTACACGAATGCTGTGTGAAAATAAATTTCCTTGTTTTAGTCTCCATCTCAGGACGAACTAAAACTTCGCAACTTAAAAGTTTACAACATGAAGCTCTGAAGCCTTCTCCTAGGCGACATATCCTTTCTTTCTTCTAATATAATGTCCTTTCATTAATAGAAATTTGTAGAACTCTACAAATACTGATAGGTTTGCATACAAATAATAAAGGTCAAGGCGGATACTATATATACATTTTGGATACTATAAAATGAGTTAATATTAACATCAGGCAACGAGTGATTAGAATGATAAATGACACTAAATAATTCTCACCAAATCTCGATAATCTTTCCTGCATTTTATATCTTCACTCAATTATTGCGATACTTCTGATTTGGTACAGTTCAAAGCATCGACGAATACGGAACAGTTGCATTATGCGAATGCATGATGTCCATCATAGTACTTTGGAATTCTCAAAGGAATTTTATTTACCGCTCGACTAATTATTTAAGTATTCTCGACATTAGAGTAGTGTTGATGCCATATTTTTAATACATGAGCCACGTGAGGAAAACTTTTCATAACTTGAAGCTTCATAACCTTTATAAGTTGAAGAATATTCTACTTTATAGAAGAAATCAGTAACATAAATATTTAAAACTAAGAGTATGATAAAACTATTATCCAACTGTCGTGGATCTCTCCATTAGACAACTTATAGAGTTTTCGTAATCTAGTATTGTACCTAGTAGTATCAGCAGTGGATAAAGTCATTCACGAAGAAGGTTTGGGTGTATCATTTGTCTAGGTTTTGTTTTATTATCCAGGCAGACAACGTTTACCGGGCCCACTAGTGAAAAATAATGTAAACAGTGAAAGTAATTAGAAACAACATATAAAACATCTGCTTCGATTTGCTCTAGTTAGGGAAGATACAACGACGCTTAAGGAACCTTAAGTAGATGAAGAAGACCAAGGAAATAGTATCCAAACAACCTAGCCTCAGCGAGTCACGTTCAAACAATATTTAATTGGCGCGCCATTTCAAGCAAACAACCGGGCGAATCGAAACCAATTATCGTTTTCGCGTTGGAATATCGAAAGTTCGCAGCAGGTGCGAGTAACGTTATGTAGTTTATATAATAAGAGGTAGCGTTATTCACGACTCATCTCGAATTAGGATATGATGTCTAACGATTAAAAGTATTGTAAAATACAATGAAACTGGGTTTACAATTAGGGAAAACATCATAACATCATAAAATTGTTCTAAAACTTATCACCACCACTTAACGGCCAAATCAATGTCTAGATTTAGGGTATTGACATACACATCAAATTCGTTACTTAAATGAAGTTAATAATTATTGATAATGTGGCTTGAGATAATGGTACCATGTTATACCTACAAGAACTTGCTCTTAAATACAGTCGCCAAAGCGTACCTATGGGAAATTGGCAACAGATTATTAATTATGAACTAGATTTAATATTCCGTTTTAGCAAATTATGGTTTCATCACAATAATTTATTTCACAAAGAGCTCTGATTCATTGTATAATTTGGATCCATATCGTGAGACACACTGTCCAAACACTGAACTACCATCGCTTCCAAAATGGAAGCATAAGAAGAAAGAACAAGTAATATTCGGTTATGCTCATTTTTATTTCTAATCATATATCTCACCGCTACAAGACTGTCACTTATAGGCGATAAACTCGAGGAATAAATCACGGTGAGTCCCGGTGGCACAGTCATTAGCGGCGACCGGCGCTCCGGGCCGAATTGAATTGTAACCTTGCTTCAACGTTGCCGACTATTCCAATATCCTGGCGACTTCTCCCATCACCACAAAAGCACTAATCCAATCTTGTCACAACAGTTGTTTACAGCCATTATTTAGAATATTAAATGGCTGATATCTTTCCTTTTGTAAAGTAAGGACTATAAATCTGCCAGGGATGTTATAGATTATTTACCAACTATGATAAATAAAAGATTGCCTATATAATAATGAAACTGTTTGGTATTTTTAATACAAAGTAATAAAATTTAGCTCATATTATATACAGCTCGACCTGTAGATTTCGGTACTAAACAAATTGCCTAGCATTTTTTAAGGACCAGATATTTTTAGGAGTAAAACCAATATTTTTATATTCGTAATATATCCATCAGAAAGCCAGGGCTTCCATATTAGTTTTGAAACCTTATTTATTCATATAAACAAAACTCTAGTGGAAGCAACATGTCAGCTATATAGGTCGACAATTGAAAGAACACACTTAATATTTAACCATGTAATTTTTGAAAACTAATCAGTATTGTGTAATAAAGCCGTGGTGATAGAGAATGACCCGTGAAATATAAACACGATATCCGCAGGTTCAAAACACGGCACATACCAGCGATTTTTTTGGTTTAGCCAACATTTCTGCTTTAAATCAGTAACACTGTCGGTCCTTGTATCACCGTATGTGGGAAAAAAAAGAACTGTGAATTTCCAAGATATTGAAATCGTCAATACGTCATGGGCCGACGTGGTGATTACACAGATACTTATCTTCGGGATGGGGTTTATGGTCTTGCAGTGGGTCTGTTACAGGCTGATGATGATGAGGTAGAAGAATAAATGCATGGGCCAAGTAGTTCTTTAGCAATATTTCTACTGCTACTAATTATGTCTATCCGGCTTCATAAAGAAATATGGATCAATATTATATACCTAAACGTTCGTTTAAATATAAACATTGGGTTAGCATATTCTAAGAAGACAACAAAATTTGTACTGTTCTTATAAAGATATTTTGCTATTACAAATTGCTGAAATATATCTATAGATTATTTTTTTTATATACATATATCAAAGGAGGCAAACGAACTGGTGGGTCACGTGATGTTAAGTGATCACCACCGTCCATAGACACTTGCGACATCAGGGACGCCGCAAGTGCGTTGCCAGCCTGTATATGGGAGAAGGGGGAGGGAAAGGAAAAGGAAAGAAGGAAAGAGGAAGGGACGTGGGCCTCCGGCTCTCTCACTGACCGAACGAAACACAACAATGCAAGCACTGTTATTTCACGTCAGTTATCTGTGAGAGGGGTGGTACTACCCCGGAGGAGCCGACCCATTTATGCTGAAACCAAAAATAGCTTCAGTGGCGCTCTACCACATACAAAATTCTAATAAATTCTAAATGTTTATTCTCAATAATTGTTAAATAATACTTATAGCAGTTAAAGTAAATAAATTCTGTATTAAACATTGAAATCGAGTTTCCAAAAGCTATTATAATAAATTGAAAATCTCGATTTAGAAACTATTTAATCACGAAAGTTATTTCTTAATGTATTATATTTGCGTTCAGTTCATCTACCGCAGATTTTATTTAAATACTGAGAAATTACTTTGCCTATATTATAACATTTAAATTTTCTAAATATATATATTAAAGACTAGATTTTTCTTGAAGTGTGCCCCTTTATCATCGTCACCAACATCAGCCTGGAATCGTCTCACTGCACGGCTATAGGTCTCTTCTTGAAGGAAGGTATGGGCATAATCACCACGCCAGCTCACGACGTATTAGCAATTTCAAACTCTGAGAAATCTACAGTTCTGTTTTCTCATATATTGTACTACAAAAACATTTCTCACGTTCAGGTTTCCTCGCGATGTTTTTCTTTATTGTAAGATGATTCTGTTACCAATTGAAATTAGTAAATGTACGGGAATCGCGAGAAATTCGTTAGTACATACAGGGGTTCGAGCCTGTGGACACCGAGTTGATATTCCACCACTCCATTTGTTAGGCCACCACGACTAACCCCTTTACACTCTCCTATATTCCTGACAAAGTGTTCGGAAAAATGCATGATGAGCGATTGAGTAGTAAGGGCATAAAAGCGTTGCAAACTAACCCATAAGTTGCGGTGACCGTTTACCATAAGCGATGGCTTCTTTACCGAAATAGTGGTATAGAAGCAAATCACTTTCGCATTTATGGTAATACCATGCGTTGATATAAACATACAAATATCTGTATGAGCTCCAATGTTCATGTATTTATTAATACTTTTGACTTTTATCGTATGGTAGTAAGTATACACCTACGCCAATTTTTTGTTTATATATGCTTCGGTAGACAATTTGAAAATGTTATTTTTCTGCCCACCAATGGAAATGACTTAACAAAAATTATGGTTTTCTGGCTTTACGTGGAATATTTGTAAATTTTAACTACATACAATTCAAATACTAAAAAGACGCTAGCTATTTGACATGAAAGATGATATTGTCTACGATAAACGGTCGTTTGAAAAATTTTATACATTAAACACATGTAGTGGATATATAAGTATAAAATCGCTTCGCCAGCTTTTATCGTGTGAAATTCAATTTAGTTGTTTATGAACGAGACTGGTACGTATTCAGGTGTAATGGGGACTCGACCCCCATTTAGCATTTATGAATACTTTAATATTAAGAGTACTAATACTAAATATTTAATATTAAGTCTTTACCTATGAAATTGTCGTTTTGTATGAAAAATTTAAACGATTTTTTCATGTATTTTTATTTGTATTAATCGAAGTAATCACCCATGCAATCAATGCATCTTTGCCATCGCAGTGGCAGTTTATTGATGCCTTCTTAAAGAAATCAGCTGGACGGGAGGCAACAAATTCTTCAAAGGCATTTTGTACTGCCTCTCGGGTCTGGCATTTTTTTCCCGCCAAGGAGTTATCCAAATTTTGGAAAAAGTAGTATTCTGTAGGTGCAAGGTCTGGTGAGTAGGGCGGATGACGGAGAACTTCCAACTCCAGTTCTTCCAACTTGGAGACCATCTGCTGTGCAGTATGAGGTCACGCGTTGTCGTGCAGGAGCAGTGGAGACGAGCGATTGACCAATGCTGGTTGGAGATGTGCCGGCTTCTCCATCATTGTGTTCAGTTCTTCACAGTACATATCTGCAGTAATACTCACCCCGTTTGGTAAGAAGCTGTGATGAATCACATCGGCGCTAGACCACCAGACAGTGATCATCACTTTTCTAGGGGCAAGTTTTCGTTTAGGGCATTGTTTAGGTGCTGAACCAGGATCCAATCAACTTGCTGAGCGCTTGCGGTTATCAAACAGAATCCATTTTTTATCGCAGGTAAAAATGCGGTTCTAAATTCCTTCATTTGTGTGTCTGTTGAGCAGTGCAAGGCACCTCTCAACGCATACTTCGCGCTGGCGATCATTGAGTTCGTGGGGCACCCATTTTTCAAGCTTTTTTACCTTGCCAATTTGACACAAATGGACCAATATTGCTTTGACGCTAACTTCGAAAGCTGCTGCTAATTCAGCCGTAGATTGTGTATCATCAGCTTCCACAATCGCCTTTAATTCATCATTGTCGACCTAAGTTTTCGGATGACCGCGAGGTTAATTTTTCAGGTCGAAATTCCGAGAACGGAAGCGAGCAAACCAATAACAGGTGGTGCGTTGGTTTGTAGTGTTAGCTTCGTAAACGTCGTTGATGTTCCGTGCCGCTTGTGCCGCGTTGCTGCCACGCTGGTACTCATATTCCATAATTACTCGAATTTTTAAACTATCCATGATGACAAAAAATACCCAGAGAGGTGAAACCTTCCCCTCACCCCCCCCCCCCCCACGGTGTACCGATAGACCGTAATTGTTGGGACGGCAAGGGATCGGTCTATGCTATTCCCCTTGGAAAGCCGCCCTAACGGTCCGCCCGAGGGAAGGTGGCTGCAGGGCCTGAAAAGTGAAACCTACCTCAACATGAGTGAAACCGCGGACAAAAATTAGTGTACAACCATCACTATATTTATCATTACATATTATAAAACTAAGTCCTCTACCACATCTTTATCTATCTGTTCGCGATTACCTCAAAACCGACTTAACGGATTTTCATGCAATTTTTACCAATAGATAAAGTGATCCATACGAAAGGTTTAAGTGTATAATTTGTCAAAGATATAAAATCATTATCACGTTCCTTTAAATTCATCAAATTCATATATATTTTCATATTTATATACAATTTTAAACAAAAAAAAAAAAAAAAAAAAAAAAACAATTTGTTCAATTCCAACAGCATCGCTTCTTTCTAACTTTCAAAATACTTTTAAAATTTTGCGATAGCTATCGATATGTTTCCGCAATTTGATGTAAACGGAACGTTTGTTAAATCTCCTACACAGATCACTGATTACATACCTGTTGCAATCGTATATTTATAGGATATGTACATATGTAGATGCGACAATGGAACCGGGTTTTAATCTTTAGAGACATTCCATGTTTGCGGTAACGCCTCGATTTGGGACACGATTTAAATCGAGATACTATTTGTTCTGTCATTTGGAAAAAAATTAAAAAATCGGAACAGACATTCCTTATTTACATATCACTGGAATTACTTATTCCTAACTTCTGCTAGGTTTCGCTCGCGTTATTGATTCGACCTCGGAAGCGATGTATATTTCTTCATAAAAGGTACTATTTACTTCTCTGTACCATTGAAAATATGTATTAAATACTTTACGATCATCGATTTTGTAGCTAGCTAGCCAAGTTTTAAACGGCGCTGTCGAAGCGCTTATATCGTATCTCATTAATTAATATGGTAAATAATACATAACAATTGATTTGAGAGACAAGTGATAGTTACACCATACTATAGGAAACAAAAGTAGTGAAAACATTCTCGTACGGGATTCATTTTTGTAAACTAGCGATGATGTACTATACTTTTTTTTTATCATTACTTTTTTCTGTATCAAAGGAAGCAATCGAACTGGTGGGTCACGTGTTGTTAAGTGATCACCACCGTCCATAGACACTAGCGACATCAGGGAAGTCGCAAGGGCGTTGCCAGCCTGTATATAGGAGAGGGAGGAGGGGAAGGAAATGGAAAGGAGGAAAGAGGAAGAGAGGTGGGCCTCCAGAGCTCTCACTGACCGAACGAAATATAACAATGCAAGCACTGTTTTTACACGTCGGTTTTCTGTGAGAGGGGTGGTACTACCCCGTACGAGCTGACCCATTCATGCTGAAACCAGTAATAGCTTCAGCGTGGCTCTACCACCTACAATTGTAGTGTCTACAGCTACTTTTATCGAGTAGCTAATAGCTTGTATAGCAGTATAAACAGTAGCCATGTTGCAGTGTTTTTCAACCTTTTCATTACACGGCTCCTTTGTATGAAGAAATATTTCGCGATACGCCCTACCCGTTGCTTTTTTCTCATGTTGTGACAAACATTCAATTCAATATACTTATGGGTTTCGATGAATACATAAGAGTTTTCATAAGTTTTTTTTTTAATTTGATACAAAAGTTTTATTTATAAAATACACTGTGAGACGCATGACCTCAGTCACACCCGATGTAAAGTGAGAACGAGGCCTAGGATATAACGCGTTCACGCAGTAAATGCTAAAGTTTAAGATGGAAGAGATCTCATACGATTATTTTACTAATATTATAAAGAGGTAAAGTTTGGGAGGTGGTGATATTGTAGGGACGTAATCTCAGGAATTACTAGTTTGATTTGAGAAATCCTTTCAATGTTATATAGCTCATACATCGAGAACAGTTATAGACTATATATAATCACGCTAAGGCTAATAGGAGCGGAGCACCAATGAAGAATATTTAAAAGTCGGGTCTTTTTTTTTCTCTTGAGAGATTCCGCTGCATGTTACCGTTAGCCCAAAGTAACTATTTATTCCACGCTAGTGAAGTTGCGGACAGAGGCTAGTCTTTTATAACTTTTGTTTTTTACTGTAGT
Organism: Antheraea mylitta; assembly: GCA_014332785.1. Classification (NCBI taxonomy): domain Eukaryota; kingdom Metazoa; phylum Arthropoda; class Insecta; order Lepidoptera; family Saturniidae; genus Antheraea; species Antheraea mylitta. Next base: position 6,227,851 of record JACEII010000035.1, read on the forward strand.
AGCTTTCCCAACTTTTTGAAACTCCTCTATAGAAGCTTCGCGACCACCCTAAAGAGGGTTGGAAAACTGCCATATTCTATTTGTTATGACGTCACATTTCTGTATTTTTGAACTGAAATTGATTATGGCAGGGCTTTGAAATTGTTACCCGGTGACTTTTTGTGTGACTAAAAGTGGTGGAGGTAAGTACTGTGTTGGTTAGAGTGAGAGTAGTGTCTCCCTTGGATTGGGACATTGAAGCACAGTAAGACATACGCTTTTATCACTTTCTTTTAGGAATTTCACTTCTACCGCCTCTCATTTACACAATTTTTTTAATGCATTTATCACACAAATTTTGTAGCTTACTTATCAAATTTGAAATAAAAATGACACCATCAGTTTAATGAAATAAAAAAAAAGGAAACAGGCGCTTTCAAAATTGTTGAATCCATACCAAAGAGACTTCCACCACAATACGTTCGTTTTAAATCGACCGGGAAAAATTACAAGAAGCACTTTTGAGTTCGTTCCAAACTTTCCTCTTAGTCGCGAAAGCTTCTCACTCCCTTATTATATTGTATTCACGTTTCATGCTGAGACGGTACAAGTGAAGAACAGAAGCGATTAAAAATAATAATCTTCATTTTTTAATGACCTAAATTTTAGTATCGCAGATTTGAATCAATAATTAAATGAATATTTTACGGCACTTTTTAGTTAGGATAAATTTATCTATACTATAATAAAACTGTAACGAATTTTTTGAAAATTATAAATGGGATAGACTTTGTTATCGATATAGAAGCCAAAAATAGTATTTTTACAATTTTTGTCTATCTGTCTGTCTCTGTGAACACGTATCACTCTGTAAGTTATGAACCAATTCTGACGAAACTTAACAAAATGATAATTAATGTTACAAGATTACATCTAGGATACTTTTGTCCCACAAAAAGCAAGGGGTTCCTCAGGATAACGGAAGAAAAACAAAAATTTGTAGTTAATGAAATTCTTGATGGATTTTGGTAATTTTTCTTTGTGTTATATATAGCAGACAGATTAGCTAAAAATTTAAGTTATATGTTATCTACCCACCTCCGGTATCGCTTGTCATATTCAAGATACGAGATACTAGTGCCACAATATTAAAGATACGCATTGATACTAGCGCCAACATATAAGAGGGACACATCTACATTAGCGCCATTTTATTAAAGATACATAAATGAGATTTTTTTTTTTTTTTTTATTTATTGCTCATAAACATACATTTTTACATTTAAAAGTAAGCGATACAGTACAATACGGTGTTGTTTTATTATTTTACAAGTAATACTAGATTATTACAGTAATATACAATATGCTAACATCAATATACAATAAATCATAAAAATTACAAAAAAATATTATGTAACTTATCAAACTAGAATTATGAATCGCAAAAACTATCAAAAGGTAGATAAAAAATTGATGGATTCTACATATGACCGCTGCCACCTAAACTAGGTAATCCTGTATCTCAGGTGGCAGTACACATTATGACACTATATAATTATTATAATTATATAGATTTCAATGAGACAAAAATAAGAATTGATATTATTGATTTCTTACTTGCATAACATTACTTTGATCATTATCATAATGTTTGTGTATCTTGCAGAATTGTTAATTAATAGTAATTGCTTTGAATTCCATAGTTTACCTTATAAAGGGCTAGATGTCGCTACTCTACAGACATAATTGTATGTCTAAACATATTTCAGATACATAAATAACAATGATTTTATAAAGAATTAATGTACGTAAATAGTTTCAATACTTTTGCGACTTTATTTCTGAACACCTTGACAAGGGATTTAAATCTCTTGGTATCTTTCTCGATCTTGCAAAGGTTTTTGATACAGTTTCGATTCCTTTACTTTTACAAAAACTTGAGTTTTTGGGGATTCGTGGAATACCATTCAATCTATTTGAAGATTACCTTAACGACAGAACTCAGTCTGTTAAAATAGGAGATATTGTTAGTGACCAAGTTTTCGTCAAATATGGCGTCCCACAGGGTAGTATTCTCGGACCTACACCTGATCTACATAAATGATTTGTGTCAGTTACAAATAGACAACGGGAATATTATTACTTTTGCTGATGACACTGTACTATTATTTCAAGGTCATAGTTGGAGAGAGACATTTCTAAGTGCTCAAATAGGTTTTAATTCTGTAAGTGCCTGGCTACGTACAAATCAACTCACGCTGAATGCAAATAAAACAAAATTCATGGCTTTTATTATTCAAAATAAATCTGATTCAAGCTTGGATGATCTGAGATTAATTGTACACTCGCCATCGTGTCCGAATACATTAACTGACTATTGTAATTGTCCTAATTTAGATGAAGTTAAAACCACCAAATATTTGGGTATCATTATAGACTATAAACTAAATTTTCAATATCAGATTTCGTCATTGGTACATCGCGTGCGTAGGCTTATACCAATTTTTAAATGTATTAGACAAGTAGCAGATAATAACATTGTTAAAATGATATACTTCTCTTTATGCCAGTCACTTCTTCTTTACTGCATCCCGTGTTGGGGAGGAGCAAGTAAATCCATTTTGCTACCTCTAGAAAGGGCTCAAAGAGCCATACTAAGAGTAAGGGTTTTCCTGCCGTATAGATACCCCACAGAGAATCTTTACCAAAAATGTCAAGTTTTAACAGTCAGACAACTTTTTATTCAATTAATATTCTCCGTCAACATGTTGGAACGACAAACATACAATCCACAGATTCTACAAGGGTCGAGGACATAATAAAAGTACCTAAACATAATACTTCGTATGCTTGTCGTTTTGAGGGTTCCTGGGAGGATTACTCTATAATAAAGTGATGAAAATATGTAAACATAAACTAATAGTGTTTAAGTTATCTATGTCAAATATATATTTTTAGTCTATGGTGTACATCTGTCATTACTTGCACTTTTCTTTGTACTGGTAAAGTCGAATAAACTGCATCGTTATAACTCTTATCGTGGTATCATTTCAACATAAAGCAAGCAATACACTAGGGATTAATCAATTCAACAGTCATACTATTAAAAAACTCACTTACAAATGGTTAACTTCACAAAATTATACAAATACACAAAAATTACTAATACCACAATACAAATTGTAAATAATTTCAATAGCTAAATTCATACATTTTTAATTTAAAAACAATGCATCATGAAACACTATAATATATATATATATATATATACTACTATCATAAAACTTGGCTCTCTTGGAATACTGTGTTACACAATAATAAATATGTGAGATGTTTATTTAGTCAAACTAAGTTTTTATTTATTACATGTTTAAATCACTGTTTGTCTTACTTCTCAATATATGAAATTGTGATATCTGCGATACGGTTTATAACCAGTGCAGATAACAATATAATTGTAAATTATGTATTCATTGACTTTGAATATTAAATTATTATTATTATTATTACTTGACGTCGTTTCAGAAAATACATTAATTGAAATATGTTGTATCGCTCGTCGCTTGCACCGAACACTAAAAAGGGACGAAATCATCACTTTCAATTCAATTTTTACAATCTACCCTCTCAATGTCACAGCAAAGTTATTGATATTATTTTAAATAGTAATTTACAAGTCGTTCAATAAATTCGAGAATATTTTTTGACGTTTTTAATAATTTCGTTTATTCGATACTCAATTTAGTTCCATGCGATTTGATTTATCATACAGTTTGAAAATATATCTACACTTATACTAATATTATAAAGCTGAAGAATTTATTTGTTCAAACGCGATAATCTCAAGAACTACTAGTCCGATTTGAAATCTTTTTTCATTGTTAGATAGTTCATTTATCGATAAAAGCTATAGGCTACATATCATCACACTAAGAGTAATATGAGTGGAGCCCCAATGAAGAATGTTTCAAAATCTTTTTTAATACATGTAAGCTTGTATCTGACATTTGGTTTTTAACTAAAATATCTCTACATCCGTGAACCTGTAATTTAATGTTTATTTCCGTTGTTCGTATACTTGGTGTTAGATATTTTCAGTTTTAAACTTAGAAATGTATGCCTAACTTATTTAACTACGGATATAGTAAGCACCGTGACGCATAGTATTAAGTAAAGTTAGTTAATAGAGTAGTCCTATCCTTTTTTTTATTGTAGCACGGCAAAGTGACTGCACTATGCCTGATGGTAAACACAGTACAATCCAAAAATAATAGCGACCACCGATTGACACACTGTCCATCGCCGGTCGCCACTATCATGCCGGCCTGTAGTAGTAATAGGAAATGCCTAGGAACGTTTATGTTAAAAATCTAAAATCATCAATCTATTGCCGTTTTCCGATAGCTTTACTTGAAACCAACTCCCGATACAAAACCTAGCATGTTAACTTAATTACATATCTTACGTGTGTGTTATTTGAAAACTAATTTTTTGACTCAACGTACTAGAGTAATTCAAGTTTTTTGGTATACAGCTTCTTGCAGTGGATTAGACAGAATCCCGAACGCTTACTTGTCTTCGAGTTAACCTCATATGAAGTCTGGTAAACAATACAACATTACAAGACTATATATATCTTGTACAAGTATTCTAGTGGCTAAAAGTTAATTTATGCACTTTATGCTCCCTTAGAACAGTTCTGAATAACTGTTTTAATAAAAAAAAAACAATTTTAATAACACATCTCTGTGACAAGCCGTCTAGTCAAATGTATAATTATTGCAACACAAAGCAATGATTAATTATGAACGCAATACAATGTATTAAGCGAAGGCTTGTGGCTGTTAAACACCGAGAGGTTGGGTTATGAAAATTCTCATGTCACGGAACGAGACAGACGCGAGACGAGCCCTGTCTGAAGACGTTCAAACAACAGCTGAGATAACGATTGTAATTCTTAGAGAGCGACCCAAGTAAGTAAACGGTAGCGGTTTGGGTTTGCATACTTCGGATCATGAAGACTATAGCGTAACCTTAATTTAGGTAATTCATTATTATTCAACAAAATCTGGTACAAAGACTTCAAAGTTTTATGTTGATAATGTTTATGTAAAGTCAGACCGCAACCGCTATACCGCGCCATAGGTACGCGAGCGGCGAGACGGGGGAGCGAAGCAGTTATTACGGATTGTCCGTGTCAGATGAACTTCATGATGTTTTCCTTTACCGAATGCTCCAAGTATGTATGGATTTAAACCTTCGTCGATCATCGTGATGTCCTAATAAACTAACCACTCGGGTTAAAAAGTATTTTAGCATTTTAATGAGAAACGATTTCACGCTATGACCCTTAAGAGCGAAGTATTTTTCTTATACAACAGTGCTTCAGAAAGCTGAACAATAACAAAATAATGCCTGGAATGGGCCATGCAGTGCGGCGCGTGGTAAGGGGCACTAATTCAAATAACTTTGAATGACGTTTTCGAAGGAAACTCCCAGGCGGCTTGACTTCTTTTTTTTTATCGTAGCACGGCAAAATGACTGCACTGTGCCTGAGCACAGTACAATCCAAAAACAATAGCGATCACCGAGTGACACACTATCCCTCGCCGGTCGCCACTATCATGCCGACCTGTAAAAATCTTCCAATGCTTCTAACAATTATCGTGATATTTCAACCATTTACACTAAATCTGTACTGATTAATTATATCCCTATCCCCTCCTCTTGAATCACTCTATCTATGCCGCATGCAAATCCGTTCAGTAGTTTTTGAGTTTATAGCAAATAGACAGACAAACGCACTGAAGGACTTTGTTTTCTAATATGTAGTGGTAATAAAACAATAACTATTAGAAAGCGTATTGTCAGGCAGTAAACGCACCTGATCACGACTGGAGCCGAGTAAACCCGATTCAGCAAGACCGACCCAAACATGACGGTTCGCTTTCAAAATTGAAACATGGCGTCATCTATGAGATATCTATAACACTCAGTCCTACAGTTGTCCCTCAACAAACTGATTTAAAGCGCCATCTGTTCGAGACTGATGAAACTTACAATTAATATTAATAAGCAACATTAACAATAATTTAATTTATAATTTAACAATATTGAGGCCATTAACCAAAACAGAAATTATCCTATCTCTCATATAGTTGGAACAAATTATACATAAATAACAACTTTCATGAAGATTGATTGATTGCTTAGAATAGTTTAGCTAAGTCAGATCGGGTTTTTTTTTCGGAAACAGCCCAAGCCGCGGTGTGCCGTGCACCCTTAAGCATGTTACCTGAATAAAATCGGCTGAGTGCCTTAAGCTCTCGCCTTAGTAGTCCAGTGAAGCTGTAAAAGCCTTGCAAGGCCAATAGCATAGTCAATTCGAAAAAAATAGCAGATTTGAATCTTAATAGATAAGAATTAAGGAATTATACATGAGTAGAAAAGGATAAGCAAAAAGTTGTTTCACGGGACTCTGCTGCGACATTGTACCCAAGAGATCTGTCTCGGACTAGTATTCATTATGATTAAAATTTAAAAAGCACCCGCTACGCCACTTTGTGTTTTACTAAAGGCCACGGGTATTCGATGCAACGCAGAAACGAGACTCTGAAGGATATTCTTTCACATCGTAAAGAATATTTTGAAGAATATCGCTCTTTATAGTAACGAGTTTACTTTGATTAAAAAATATAAATTTGTCTCATACAACATTAAACCATAGAAAATAAAGAGGACATTTAATTTAATTAGTGTAATTAATTTGTAAACAACGTAAATAAAAAAAAAGCCTTTGTACCTATGTAGATGATATGATTTTCGGTTAGCACCGACTTCCAATACATCTTTAGGTAGCACACATATTCAGATGTTTTATTTAATTTGGTTAATTTGATAAACTATTCATTTTCCGCTTTTTAGTTCCGTATGGGTTTACTGATTAATATTGAAGTCGGTTAATTTTTTTTATTGAAAATTTACTATATTTTTCCTTTTTTTTTAATTTACTTTATTTTTCCTTTTTTTTAATTTACTTTTTCTTCCATTTTTAGTGTACAATATATATTACTAAAACACGCGGATCACCTGATGGTAAGTGATCACCGTCGCCCATGGACACCTGCGACACGAGAGGAATAACAGATGCGTTGCCGGCCCTTAAGAAAGGAGTAGGCTTGTTTCTTGAAAGTTGTGTTACTATGTCACGAATCCCATAATCAGAACCTAACCAAACTCATCAGACTACCCTTGAAGTACATATTTTCCAATAAAAAATGAATCATCGAAATCGCTTGACGCGATAATGACTTATTCGTCTATTTGTCGTGTACATACTTAATGCAAATTTAACACTTATATGGTTTTGCACAGGATGCCGTTGTCAGAACTGAACCAAATTAAAATGGAACCACTTGAGAAGCACCAGCTTTCAATTAAAAAAGAGTCATCAAAATCAGTTCGCCCAGTCCAAAGTCATGAGGTAAACACAGACGAATTGAGAACTTCCTCCTTTTTTTGAAGTCGGTTAAAAAAGCACTATTAGCATTAAATACTAATGTAATCTGACTAATTGGTTAAAGGACCAGTTAAATAAAAAATAAATAGTGGTTTTACGAAACAGAGATGCAAGTAAAACTTGTTATCGGATCGCAGGCAACAGAAAACTTTCAGAGTTAACTTAGTAATTGGAGAATGGGAATGACAATGGGAAATCAATAGTAGAGAAGACATCCAACTACCTATATATATATATTAAAATTTCAATCTGTATATTATAGTAATAATCATAATTAACACAATAATTGAGAAGATAGACGTATTTAAAAAATGAGCACAACATTTATTTAAATCATCGAATTATTTTGAATTGAGCCATGGGCGCCACCATACCCTCACTTTTTACCCGCTTCGTGGCTGGCTGTAATGCGACATGCGATAAATGGACGAAAAAAATTAAGTCGATGGAAAAAATGTTTCACTTTAAAAAATATAATACATTATAAAGGCATGTAATAAACGCTACAGTATCAGTATTGTCTCCTCACCTTTAGATTACAAAGAGTAGAGAGAGACCTTAATTCCCAGCTTACATCGTACGTGAACGATATAGCTTGTTTAAAGGCACATAACACCTCAGGGCATATAACTCCCAGTACGTTCGTAACGATCGCCAGTTAGCGTGTTGTCGCTCACTTTATGATACATTGTTACGTCTATATGCGTTTAGGTTGTTTTAATTGTTATTGTGGTATCATGTTTATTTGTAACCTTGAATTATTTAAAGTAAACGATAAAAATTACCTAATTAATATTCATCACCCCACCTAGCTACCTCAACCTAACAACAAATAAGCAACTTAGCGAGTGCCATTTGTAGGTAGTAGAACCATGCTGAGGCTATTAATGTTTCAGTATGAATGGGTCGGCTCGCTCGGGTAGTACCACCCTTTCACAGAAATCCGACGTGAAGTAACAGTGTGTATTGTTGAGTTTTGTTCAGTCAAAGAGAGTGCCGGAGGCCCACCTTTTCTCTTCCTTCCCCCCACTCCCACCCTCCCCCTACACAGGCTGGCAACACACTTGTGACTCCCCTGGTATTGCAAGTGTCTATGAACGGTGGTGATCACATAGCATCAGGTGACCCACCTTTTCGTTTGCCTCCTATGATATAAAAAAAGTAATTTTGGTCGCTGCACTGTTCCACATAACTTGAACTTCGCAGGTACAAATAAAGCAACGATACTAAAAGATGTATATTAAATGTAGCCACATGATTAAATAAATTCTTTCCTTACCCTTATTATACCTAAGCAGGGTCGGCATTACATGGTTTCCTTCTCTAATCTCTCCAGTCAGATGCCATTTCAGTATTCACACCTTTTATCTACATATAGTTTTTCACACAATCTATCCAAACCCTTTTCTGTCTTCTTTTACTCTTATATCCATCCCTCTTCATATTTTAATCTTTTCTAGTTATATGGCTTTCATCTCTCCTCATGCCATGCCTGTTCCATTTACTCCTCGACTTCTCTGTCACCGGTGCTATTTTCAAACTTCCTCTGATATACTCATTCTTAATCTTATCCATTCTAGTCACACCACACGTCCACCTGAACATTTGCATCTCTGCCACGTGTAATTTTCTCTCATACATCTCTTTCGTAGCCCGGTACTCAGATCTATTTGTAACCTAAGAAATATTACACATTTTAACATGAGTCTGTTTAGCTTTTGGTAGTTTGTTTGTTTCAGGTTTAAATCATTCATTATGAAATTCTGAAAGGCAAGGATTTGCTCCTCAACTCAGAGACATGAAAATAGAAATTGTTTGAAATATATTGATTTAAGATTTATGTTAACCTAATCAGCAAATCCCACTGTAATAAAAAGTATAACATTATGTATACAATTTTACAATTAAATATTTAGGCGTATCATTGAACTATTATCTCCGAAAATAGGAAACAAGATCGGTACTTTTTTTTCTTGAAATTCATAAATAATTATAACACCAACCCTACTAGACTTTGGACGTAAAGTGAGTTAATATAAACAATATCCGAAAAAAAATCTAAATCAAAATAAATAGTATATTTCAACAAGTTTGAAGGAGTTCAAGCAATGCTCGGAACCCGGAGTGGCGAGGCAGTGCGTACTTCATTTGTAGAAGAGAGTTACGGTGGAGTTGGCACTTCTTCAAATTTTAGTAACTAGCTATATACGGCTCTTCAAATTTTGTTATTTATAAAAAAAAATTATTAGTGTCATCACAATTACGTAAGTAATAAATTCTGTGCAAGGCATAAAAATGATCAGTTTACATTATTCGGCCTGTTCCGTGCAAAGTGACCCGTCAACACTGCAAGTTTGTGTTCGCTTAGCGTGCTTTCTGATTCACATTCCTTTCGTAATAAATAGTGTTAGCAGAGACTGTATTAGAATTGTCTGTATTATTGACTTGACACGCCATTGGTCGGAGTTATCGACCGATCGTACTTTGGCTGGAATACTATAAAAGGTAAGTCAGCCGAGTACGGTGAAGTCAATGCCGCAGTCAATTCGAGAAAAAAAAAGCATTACGGACATTCTCGCTCCATCGTCTCTTTGGAAGGTTGTATTGCGTGAGTTTTTTCCAATTTATATTATTATTTCTATTTCCCTGGGTTATGATTTTCTGTATTACTTGACTTATTTAATTGTTGATGTGAGTTTTTTTGTTGAGATTTTATAGAGATTTTATAGAAATAAAAAAGAAAAACAATTTTTAAGCTTTACTACATTGATTATAATGATAATATGATGGATTGATGATGATCTTTGAGTCGCAGTGTCAAGACGACCTTTTGCTGAATAAATTTGCATCTAGTGTTAAATATTTTTATTATAGATATATATCTAGGTATATATATTTATTATATATACATAGATTTTTTATGTTTATATAATTAAAAATCTTAGCAAATGGCAAGTAACTGAGTAGCCATGATGAAAACCTTTGATTATAGAAGTATGCCCTTTGACAAAATAACTCTAATAAAGTTCAAACTTTAGAAAATCATTTAACTACGGTCGAATGTCGACCACTGGGCACCCACTAGTATGATTAATTTGGTCAAGTCATAGAAATTATTATATTTTAGCTACAATATTTTATTGTTATATTACAAATTCAATATTAGCAATTAATCATTCGTACGTATTTACTGGAGTCGCTATTCGATGATTAATTTTTTTCGATACTTATTCACAAACTTTCGACTTTTTTATTAAAAATGTCGATAATACAATATAATAAAGTTTATCATTTATACACAACTAGCGGCCCCCGGCAGACGTTAACAATAAAAAAACCTTGACAAATCATACACCTAAACCTTCTTCGTGAATCACCTTTTCTACTAGTGAAATCCGTTCAATAGTTTTAAGTTTAAGTTTATAGCAAATAGCCAGACAGACAGACGTGGTAGGGGATTTTGTTTTATACTATGTAAAAATAATCCGGTATTCATAAACGTATAAACGAAAAACGAACTGTACTTCTATAAAAACTACATATAAGCAAAAAAAAGGTGTGGACCAAGAGTCTGCAGACTAAAACAAAATATATAAAAAAAAACTGTACTTCTAAACGGATTGACCGACTTTAATTAATACTTCTGTATCTATTGCCAAGCATAGTTTAAGCTGAATCCGGTAGACGGCGTTAAATCAAGACTGATTTTTTCCGATTATTTTTTAACTTCGATTTCACAAAAAACGTTTTGTATATTCATAACTTACTATACTTATTTATCTCTCCACTACTCAACCCTTTTTAGAAAAGCTGGTATTTTCTTTTCGCTGTTGTAACAATGTGAAAGCTTCTATTTATGGATATTTGTTGTCCGTTAATACCAATTATTTGTTTACATGTTGTTTACATTATATTTGTAACTCAGAGTAGATGGTCTTATCGTTTGAAATCGCCACGTATTCCTAAGATCAATAGCGTGATTCCATGTTCTGTATAAGCCTAGACCTTTTTTTTCTCAAACTGACTATGCTATTGACCTAGCAAGGTCTTAACAGCTTCACCGGACTACCAGCCTAGTCCTAGGTTACTCTTGTTTACGGATTATAGTACATTATTTAAAGATTGGAATGGCTCCTCAATCTATCAACTTGATATCTACTCAACTATGAAAAGATTTTTAGAATTAGATAGAATTTAACTCTATCTCTTTATATTTGGTCAATTTTATAATATCGAAGTATTCAGAATCCACGCCCCTGCGAATAGTTTACATGATATTATTCGGGAATTTATAACCCTAGTGGTTGAAATTCAGCCGTAATTGATTTTATTTTATGATTCAATATTACTGAGGTTATTCTTCTCTGTTTGACTAGCAATTTGGCTATTATCTATATGTTTTTCTTTTACTTTATTATAATCACCAGTTTTTTTTTGTTGAATGTCTGAAAACTGTGGTATAATTATGTAGTTTTTGTACTTTTAAAAGCGATATATAACTTATTAAATTTGTGGACAGAATCAAAAATATAGGAACATAGCGGTAACAAATATAGATTACATCGTATAAAAATATTTGTTCCAGTACCTTTGTCTAGAGACAAAAACAAGGATAGAGTTTATGGACTAAATGCCGCCCGCATTTCTTTTTATAATTTTGTGGAATTTTTATTCGCTTAGACCTTCTAGAACTCAGCTATTCTATATTGACTAGCGTATATATAGTTTGAATAATATATGCGGAACAATCTCTAATTATATCTTATTCTTATATACAAATATTTGGTGAACTTTAAGTCCCGCCATTTTTCTTTCAATTGGAATCAATAGATATATGAATTTCAAGACTCAAAGTTAGGAATTTTCGACACTTTCCAGTAGTAATATTGTTCCAATGATAGAAGGCAAACGAACTGGCGGGTCACGTGATGTTAAGTGATCACCACCGTCCATAGACACTAGCGACATCAGGGACGTCGCAAGTGCGTTGCCAGCCTGTATATGGGAGAAGGGGGAGGGGAAGAAAAGGGAAAGAGGAAGGGACGTGGGCCTCCGTCTCTCTCACTGACCGAACGAAACACAACAATGCAAGCACTGTTATTTCACGTCGGTTATCTGTGAGAGGGGTGCTACTACTCCGGAGGAGCCGACCCATTCATGCTGAAACCAAAAATAGCTTCAGCGGGGCTCTACCACCTACAAATTCTTCGAAAACTGCACTCATAACTTGGCTCTAGCTAGTTTACTTTTGACGACTGCTTTATCAATTCGCACGTATCTAAGCAACATAACTATTCCTTTTTTACGACCGATATTGAGAATATGTCATCCTGCTTCCACGTTTTACCTAAAACAATGTGGCGTTACAATAGTACTTTACGTATGTGTGCGTTATCCTGCCATTTACTTGGACAAAATATAATGTAGTTAACGTATCTACAGCTTTTTAGATATAAAATAATTGGTCGTAACCGTTCTCTGAAAAGGACTTTGATTATTTATATGTAAATATTAATCCCACGAGAGATATATCGAGGAGAGAACGAGAAAGAAAATAAAAAACACTGCCCTAAAAATTGTTATTGAGAAAAGAAATTCTATGCAAAACAGTACCAAGGGATCTCGGAGTATCGGAATGTTAGTATTGAATTTAGGGTTGCTACTTTTGGTAACAAATTATACGAATATATTGTAATATAAACATAGAAGTAAATACTATTTGTTACTTTGTCACGACAGAAGTAACGAACTAATGACAATTAAATTTGGTATAGACGTAATTCCGGACAGATAGAATGTTTGATCCTTAACATGTCGGAAAATATGCAGATGCAATTACGAGAAAAAGTTTGTTACTATTTTTAAATGAAAGCTTAAAATCCACGCAAATAGGTCTTTAATTCTAAGGCAACTTGGAATAATATTCGGTAATATAATAATATAGGTAATATAATAAATTGATGATTATATTTAATCTTTTTTTTAATTGATAAATCATGTTTAATTTGATATAAGCGTACGAAGTATTCGGGTGTATCTCGAGAAAAAGTTATCAGATAGACAATCCATATTATATTGAGTGTTTAAATGCAGTCATAATCAGAAATAATGACGATTTACTGATAAGGTTATTAGACGTTATAGGCAAGGACTGCCGACAGAAGTGAAAACTCAAAACGATAAAATAACTATTCTCTTTTGAATGTATAATTTAATTATAGCGTGAATTCTTTAAATAATTATACGAGTATGCATTCTTATAAAGTACATTAATCAGTAAAACTTATGAGAAGCTGCATAATATCAACATTAATTGTACACGGGCCGCTAGAGTCCGATACCACGTGCCACTAGTGTGACGCAAGCCACACAAGCGCAATACTGTCGGTCATGCTGTCATCACGTGTCATCACGTGAAATTGTAAGTTTATCTCATGTCAAAAAATACCCTTCAACACGCTTAAAGAAATGCTCACTTCAAACAGGTCATAACGACACCATAGATTTACGATAGCCATTTTTCACCATTTTCTAGTCATATTCAGTCAAATAAAACAGTCACTTATTATTCACTGTACACAAAGTAGAATTATAAGTGACAACCCTAACAAAAATATGTATGAACATAAAGAAAATATATGAGCCGATCGAGAAACACCCACGCGTTCGGAACTCGGTCAAAACACCCAAAACAATGATCGCATTTAAATAAATAACCCATCACCCGGAACTTAGCAATGTTTGATTCAAATTTATTTACAGACTACAGCCGGTACGACGGTACCCTAAGGCGGACGACATACGAGGCGATTAATTCGCGTTTCATATTTATATTAACTTTAATTACCTACATGATATAAAATTTGATTAATAATGTAGTAGAGTCTAAAATCTAGCTGATATTGAGTATTGTAACAATAGTCTGGCCGCAACCTAGAGGGGCATACGGAGGGGCGAAGCAGTTGTTCCTTTTTGTCATTCTGTCGTCATAGCTCACAGCGATAATTAGTCTAAATTGTTATAGACTGTCTGTCAGATGCATGTGATATAAAATATCTAAAGATTAGTCTAGCTGCCTTGAGATATCAAGACTGTAATTTTCAAAGTGACCGAATATATTTAGAAAAGCAGATAAAGAAAACTTTGAATATAAAGGTGAATGATAATAAATCTGCAGAATGACTCTGATTCAAGATTCGTTTGCAAAATGGAAAGTGAAGTTGAAATAGAATTTAGGTATGTCAGAATAGTCATTATAATTTATTTACCTAATACACTTTTTCTTTTTCGTGTTTCAAATGGCTGGAAAGATTTTATATTTCCAAAAATTAAAGATTTATTTCTTTTTTCAAAATTGTGCTTTGACATCATAAGATCTGTCTGACACTACGAATCTCATGTGAGTTCATGCTTCTTCCTTTCCACTCCCCTCCGCCCCGCGATACCTAAGGCACGCTATAGCGGTTGCCATTAAACTATATCATAAAGTCCTGTAAAAATAGAGATTTATAAGACTCATTTGAAGAGATCTGTACCACATAAGAAAGAAGGACACACCTTGGCTTATGCATTTGAAGAAAATTTATGAAAAATATTTACTGCTTTTTCTTTTTATTTAGACAGAAAGAGAATGCCAGTGCAATATATATAAAAAAATATATATGTAGTTATATGTTATCCTATATGAGTCTATGGCTGACCTTCATTTCTATGTACTCTAATTCTTAGGTAGTTTCTTTGTAAAATAGGCTTACTGAGACATTGCCTTTTCATAGCTGATGCGTTTGTGATCATACAGTAAGGAAATAACAAATTTATATAACATCCGTATTCAATCCTCAACAAGGTATGATATTTATGGAGGTTCTAACACCATCTGGTCCTAAGTTGCGTAACACCTCATATCTCTTGCCCATTTCCTTTCATTTACGATTGGTCATTTTGCCCTTCGCTAATCTCTGATGCTTACATATTACACTAAATATCAGAATTTTTTCGCTTATTATGAAGCCATCCAATTGTATTCTTATTGAAAGCGTTTCAAATGGCTAACATTTAGTAATTATTAATTTAATATTTCTTACTGAAAGTACACCAGATCAATATATCGCATTCTGCTTCCCTATCTTCACAGTTCTCTTCACTATTGTCCTAACAGACTATTTAGTGTTTGGCATTCAAGAAGTTTTATTTATCCCTTATTACTAACTGCAGTATTCATACTATTTGAACCATCTGAACGATGATGACGTCTAAAAATGGAGCCTCTCTTTGTGCATCCACCAAACTCGAATGTAAATATATCTGTTAATAAAAAGATAAACCAGATCAAGTTTATTCCCGGTTCTTCTCGATGACTGGGTTGTCTTACGATCCAGTGGTAGCTTTGATGTTCATAAACGCATTCTCATGACAATGCATGACTCATGCAAAAGACTGCGTGAAAATAAGTAAAATTGCTTGAAAAGAATCACACAGAGCTCGTCTGAACGCGCCATTTGCACACAGCCTAAACTACGGTAGGCGGGTTAGGCCGACGATAAAACTCTATAAAGACATAAAGCAAGTTCCACGTCGTAAAGCGAAGGTATCGACGTCGTGGCAGGTACCGCAGACAGTTTTAGAGTACCGCTGGGGGATATATAAAACGTTTATTTCTTTCAACTGCTTGAAGGAATAAGTATGATATAACAATGATTTATGACATAAATTACCGAGCTTTTAAGTCGGCAAAGATTACTTGCTTAGCAAAGAGATCGAATTGTAATCGATTTAAATAATTATTATAAAAAAAATATACATTACATAAAGGAGAGTGACTGCACTATGTCTAATGATAACACTAGTCCAATCCATAAAGAACATCAACCCCAGAGATATTGACAATTTATCAATGAGCTATTAAGCCAGTTTCTTAAATTCTTGGGCTGTTGAGTATGCATCGATTAATCCCCATACACAACAAAGTAAAACTGAGTCACTGTGATGAGTTGTAACTCGATCGGGTATAGATTCTAAAAGAAGCAAGGAGTAATTCATAGGAAGAAAGAAGAGGACTAATTCTCAATCAAACTATAACGTGTTAGAGTTGAAAGTCCCGAAGTAATTGTACTTCCAGTAATGCGATCAGATGGATCCAAAATTTTGATAACTGATTATGAACTATAGAAATTAACAACATTACCGCCTGGTAGTAAAAGAAAATCTAGTGAGGACCAACGCTTTGTTTTGACCCGACATGGTCTCGAGTTTTTCTTTGAGAAGAGGTCTTTGCCAAAATATAGGTATTTTACAAACTGTTATTATCACTATATAAAGTAATGTCAAAATTGTTATAACGAAAATAAGCAAAAATATTAGAATTTAAAACGGAACCAATATGTATGATTCATAAAAAGCAAACGTGATTGACATTTCCTCTATAACTTGCCCGGCCTTGATTTTTGCGAATTCGCTACTTTGCTTTGAGACTGGTAATCGTTCGGGAAAGGAAAATCTTTAAAGAATGAAAATGTGACAGATATTTTTCGCATTGTAAACGTAAATGTGATCAGGATTTAAAAGTAATAAGGATTCCATAATCGGTTGATACAAAAACGAAATACCTAACTATCTTCATTGTTATACATATGCAATATTTAAATTAATACTAATGTTGATATTATAAATTTTATGAGAAAAAAACATTACAAAATGATATAAGATCTGCTTATACAAATTGGTCATACAATCAGTTATGGATTGGAAATATTATATTGCATGCATTTAATTGGATCAACAACACACATTGTGATATAGCTGACGTTCTAACTTCGTCTTCATATCTAGCCTTTTTGTTACTGATGTTAATAATGGGTTCTAAATTTTTTGGGTTGCTGTACAATAGCCATTCAATATACCACGTGCCTATTCGTTAATCCATGGGATGACAACTCTTCTTAGGTCATCAATCATATTATCCTTTTCATTAACTAATATTTAGTTACCGTCGTTTGTGTTTGGATTCTATGGGATACATAGATTTTTACAAAATACATAACGATTATTGTTACCAGCCTGTAAAATCCCCACTACGAGGCCAAAGGTTTCTCCATTTCTTTTAAGGTAAATTAATATGTGAACGATGGCGATGCCTGGCATTGACTCCCTCTGTGCATCCATTAAAAATAATTGTAAAAACAGATTACGTTAATGTATTTTTAACATGCGTATGTTAAATGATAACACTATCGAGTTTCATGTTGGTTCTTGTCAATAACTAGGTTTTGTACCGAACCGAACAGTACTAGCTGTGTTGGCGTTCACACGCGCCTTCTTAGAGCCTAAATTGAATAAAGTATTTTTGACTTTAAATGCTACAGGCTGAATCACAACGCCAACCCACAAATTACCTATTAACAAATATATAACAATTATGTTATCATGCTAGATAGCTACTGTCTGGCGAAAAATCTTCTTCCCGACAGAAGACTTAAGTTAGATTACCATATCAACTCACAACCCATTGGTGATTTCAAACGTTGAAAACTCCTCTGTTTAGTCATTAGTCATTTAGATTCAGATACACGTCGAGGTTTAAACACCGTTTCAATATTCCACCGGGCAAACCACTCAACGACTCTATTTATTAAAAATACCAAAAAATATTTAGAAATTTTCTACAAACATTTCAATCCTTTTAATGAATAGTGTTAATTATTTTGAAGTGAATGTAAACATCGCATAGACAACGGCACGTTAACAAACAGAACATTGAACTAAGCGCTTAAGATGCTCTCAATAGGCGCTTGTACGCAATATTTCACTCCTAAACCAACTCCCCGGGAGTTCTAAGCCGGTTCTATTATTATGTATGAAGTTTGAATCGTGTCTCAATTGTACCCGAACAAACATTGCATTATGCCGCGGCACGGTCCGAGCTGAACCGTTCAGCTGGGCGTGGGCTCGCGGACGGGGTCACAGGCCTTCTATCAACATACCTATCGAATTGTTTTATTCTTGATCAATGCTATATCCTCATTATATTTACGGTCATTATTAAAAGTTGTAGCAGTAATAAAGACTGGCAACAGAAATGAAAATTTAAAACAATGAAATAAATTGCACAGTAATACTTTCGTATCTCGACAGTACTGCCCTACATGTACCACTAAACGTAGTGCCCTCAGTTTGTGAAATTTAGACAAGATAAATCTGGATTTAACATGAATTTTCAAACTAAATGTTATTTTATACTAAAAGTTTAGATCGACGCACTTGTCCTCAATAAACAGGGGACGTTATTCTAAGCCACGAAACGTTTAAAGGGCAAACCAAAGAATATTCAACGATGTTGGATACTAAACTAAATCTTTGTATATAAAAAATATAATAAAATGTACACATAATCTGTGCATATGAATAAAATTGGAGAGTTTATGACTGAGACGATTTTCATAAAACTTAAAGGCTGAAAGAAAGTTTAGGGTATCAGCTACACTAGATTCGTGAAGGTCTAGTGGTTTGACCGATGAAGTATCAATCTAACGGCCGCAGATTCGAACCTCACCATGAAACAACATTTTAATTGGAATTTGGGTACTTTTAGTAATTTAAAATGGTAACACAATGAAAGAAAATATTGTGAGGAAACCTGAATCTGAGAAATCTTATTGTTACTACAAGTAAGTAGTAGTAGTAAGTAAGTACTACTGTATAGAAAACATAGAACTGTCGTATGCTGACGTGGTGATTATACCCATACCTTCCTTCAGGAAAAGGCCTGTTAGCGACACAATATCGAGTACATAACATAGGTAAAATATAGGTGTATAATCTGTGCGTGACGCGGAGCCGGGACGGTTATGACTTGCATTTTAACGTTCAACAACTTAGTGTTACCGCGACAAGCGTACTGTATCGACCTGTCTCGTTCAACAAGGCCTATGGCCCTGCAGTGGATCTCCCATGGGCTGATGATAATAATGATTTACACCACACTACAATACCGGTAGTCATATATCTCAGGTTATATTGTACTTCTTAATATTCAGAATATAATAGACGAATTACGTCATAGCTGTGAACATTTGATTAGTCACGTTTTAAAAGAAGGTTGAATTGTAATTATAACTATTTGCTTATGCTTCGACCTATAACTACTTATTTTAATTTAAAATTAACGCATGCACCCATATATTTATCTTGGTCATTAAACATCTATATATTAATACGTGAAGAAAAATATTTGTACCCCTTTTTAACCTATTTCCCGTCGACGGGTGAACTTGAAATTTGGCATAGTTAAAGTTTATATGGCGGAGAAGTGTAGAAAGCGAAAGTGTTTATTTTATATAAAATGCATTAGAAGTACGTTAAATTAATTAAAATATGCACTACTCACACTACTACTCGAATTTTACACAGCATATACACACATGTAAATAAAAAAGACATTTTGACAGCCGTCAATAATTACGAACTTCAAAAAAGGTTGCGAAGGAGGTTGCTATGCTCGACTATATGTATTTTTTAACTCTTATGTTCGAATTACCATTTTTCATCCTATATTCCATTCAATACATCCATACATACATTCCATACATCCTACATTCAATGATGAATGATATT
Organism: Antheraea mylitta; assembly: GCA_014332785.1. Lineage (NCBI taxonomy): Eukaryota > Metazoa > Arthropoda > Insecta > Lepidoptera > Saturniidae > Antheraea > Antheraea mylitta. The sequence continues at coordinate 6,247,958 of JACEII010000035.1, forward strand.
ATAAAATATAACTATTATTTTAATGTTTATTATTTTTTTATGATGAACTTACTTCAAATGATGATTTAATAAAAAAATGAGCCAAATAATACTTTGTATAATCAAAATGAGAATTTTGTTTATAAAAGTAATCCATGACTTAGACCTCCGCGGTTACAATATCGCAATTCAGCCTCATGTATGGAGGCTCTCATGAACCATTTCGGCGCAATCCTGACTGCCGGACGGTTGGCGGAAGCAAGCGGAATTCTCCTCATCGGAGATATCAACAACTACCCTACATCGACCGGGAAAACTTATTTCGGATGGCATATACCAGACCAACAGCCGTAGCCAGTATTGACAAAGAGCTCACTTGTACTTACAGAAACCCGATGGATGTAGCCTATGCACTGAGTCAAGTATACGACGGTATATATTCACCGAAATCGATAGTAAGATCTCTGAGCATCAGGGGCTATCAGGGCGAACAAATACCCTCACACATTCCCCATACTCTCTTCCTGATACACACACAGGAGGAGAAAAAAGCCCTGATAAAAAAGGGCTACGGGGTAGGGGAAGGATTGCGCGTTCTGACAGTCCATGAATCCCAGGGACTGACCTTCAAATCGGTGGTGATCCTGCAAACAAAGAGCAGAAGGGTACAAATCCACGATAGCGTTTCACATGCTATAGTGGCAATATCTAGGCACACCGACACCTGTGTCTACTATACCGACGTGACTGACGACATGATAATTAGGTTCGGTTCATTCGTCGGGCCGTGGACGCTCCGGCACGGGATATTGTGGATTACAACCTAAAAATGGCCATAAAGAATGAAAATGAAAGCGCTATAAAAACAATAACGTCATTAAACCAAAAATAGTTAATAATAATTGAACAGTCAATATTTAATAAATGACTAAGAATATATATTACGTATACTAAATATTACATGTAAGCATAAAAAAAGGTGCGGACCAAGAGTCTGCAGAATAGAAAAGCCAAAAAAAAAAAAAAAGAAGAATTTATTTTTAAAAACTAATGGTAATATTAAAACATCTTTGTCTTGGATTCACCATTTGATTGTATTGTGCATCCATTACTGTCTCAAACGATGATACTGGGCATATCACGATTTCTCATAATGAACAGACTACATTTAATTCAATATCACACAGAAATACCACCCCATGGTGTCGTGTAAAATTAATTGAAAATTGTGTCATGGGTTGTGATAAATTTATTTTCGTAAAGTTATGTTTGCTTAAAATTTTAGAGCTTTACCACGTGGTTTTTGTTTCAAATTTATAATTAATTTCAATTTTCATTTACACATCGATTTTATTTATGTTTATATAATTACAGATCATGGCAAATGGCAATAACTTAATAGCCATGATGAAAACCTTTGCTTATAGAAGTATACCCTTCGACAAAAGATCTTTAATAAAGTTTAAACTTTAAAAAATCAATTAACTATGGTCGAATGTCGACCACTGGGCGCCAACTAGTTTATCTAAATAGTCAAATATAAACAATACCCGTGTAAATGGACCGATTAACGCATGTACCCGTATATTTATCTTGGTTATTAAACGTTTATCGAAACAGTTAAATATAAACAATAGCCGTGTAATATAAACGGACCGATTAAAATATATACCCGTATAATTTATCTCATTTATTATGCGGTCACGTAAATAATAAAATATAAACAATACGCATTTAATTTAAATTAACCGCTTAACACATGCATTGTACGGGTGTACAATTATCTCGTTTATTAAACAGTTACCTAAACAGTTAAACATAAAGAATAGGCATGACATTTAAATGTGCCGAATAATACATCCACCCATAGACTTATTTATGAAACGATTACTTAAACAATTAAATATAAACAATAAACATGTAATTTGAATGAATGGATTAACGCATGCACCCGTATAATTATCCCGTTTTTGAAGCTCTTACCTAAACATTTATATATAAACAATAGACGGATAATTTAAATTGACCGATTAACGCTTTCACCCATATAATTATCTGTTTTATTAAACGGTTACTTATACAAATAAATACAAAAAATAAACATGTAATTTAATTGGACCTATTAACGCAGGCAGCCATAAATATAACCAATAGACGTGTAATTTCAATGAACCAACCGGTAAACCGGAATAAAAGAAAGTATATTAAAATAACTTAGATAAATTTTCCTCGTCTTTGAAACATTCTGTTATTTTTATTATTATAATTGACAGATTTGGGTACTACGTACAATCCAACCCTTTTCATTTTGTACAGAGTGGATTTATAAAACCCACAAGAGAAAGATTTATGAAAACCTAAAGCAGAAATGTCCTGAGTAAAATATATATACTATTTAGGAAGAAATACTCCGAATTACTTACACACGTAAATAAAATTGAGGCTGCGTGACGTCTCTCCGTGGGATATAGGTTTGACGTTTACGAATACAATTTTAGAGGGTTTTATTCATTTTTAAACAAAAGGTAGGTAGTTTCTTAAATGGACTTTTGGCGTATAAACCAAGAGTAGATTCCTAGCAATGTAAATTGTTGGTTGTTTATAATACTTGAAGCTTAAAGTTTTCTATGCTAATATGTTTTGCTCATCGAATCTTCACCATGCTGCATGATCTGTTACTTCAAGTTTGTAGATAAAGAAAATAAGTTGTCGTTCCAGATATTTCTTCATTTTTCAAAAATTGTGTAATAATAAAATACAACACTATATATTAGATATAGATAGATTTTAACCCCTGGACTATCCAAAACCGTAGCGGTTTTATCACAAAAGAGTTAAATAAGTATCGAATACTTGCTTTAAATAGGTTACGTTTTAAATCCACACTCGCTGAATGTTCGCCATCTTGCTCTTTTGTCTCGCTTTAGTAAGGTTTGGTTAGACTTGCAAAGAAAAGGATAACGCGAATTTGGTTCCGGCGAGCGCGATGCATTTAGTACGAAACCTCACCTTAACCGTACGAAAGCAAGTATTTAATACGTATTTAACTTTTTTGAAATAATACCGTAGGGGTTTGCACAACAGATTGCTGGCATGGCATGTCAATTTGAGTTCATGGCAATTTGAGCTATAATTAAACATGTGATGTAAAATTATAATTTAAACAATTAGCTAGATTATAAGAACATGATCCGCACTGTTGAGATCTGAGTCTTAAAAAATCAGCCGAGTGGTTAAGAAGATGTTTGAGTGAACTTTATTTTATGAAATTCATTACTTACTTCTTTCTAGATAAAATAGTAAATATTTAGTATTTCGCCTAACAAATATGAACCAAAATATCTCAGTACACCATGCCAAATAATAAAAAAACTTGAGAGGTGTCAAGGGACACCCGGATGGAACGAAGTTCCTTTCGATTAATTAGTGAAGGAATTGTAATAAAATTTTATTTTTTTAAGTTATAATAATATTTTTTTTATTATTAACAAGTATAATGTTATATAAACTTAATCAGTAGGCTCAATTTTCGTAATAATTGGCTTGTGGTAACTGAAGTAGGAAACATATTTTTGGGATTCTATTTTATTTAAATTATTATTTATTATTTACAAAAAACCTGTATACACTCAACAAAAATAATCGTCGCGACACCACACTGTTCAATGCGAAATAGAAATGAAAATATCTGGCTTACTTTCTATAATAGAGAGAGAGAGAGAGAGAGACAGACAAAGAAACATGCGACGCCGCACAGCTTACAATAGCTTACTATAGCAAAATGTGTCGTTACAACTTTTCGTAAGAATTTTTTCCGTCTAGCCCCCGTTCACAACGCGCGATAAGGAACTTCGTTCCAAAAATACTTTGATGACAACTCATATAAGAGAGGGAAAGAAGAAGACGTGTTTGTCGACACTAACGGTACTTAGCGTACGATAAAAGAAGACTAAATATGTAGTTACATTTCAAAATAAGCCAAATCAAATTTTGGCCATTCCTAATAATTTACGTTATTTTTAAGATCTTCAAATTTTGTACGTATACAATATGAAGATCAAGAAAACACTAAACCTTATGGAGGGCAAAATTTGAACTTTGTTTTCGATGTATAAAAACTGATTATCTATAAAAAAATAACTACGTTATAACGATTAAGAGAATTTAGCTCTTATATTCAAGAAGGCAAACGAACAGACGGGTCACCTGATGTTAAGTGATCACCACCGTCCATAGACACTAGCAACATAGGGAGAGTCACAAATGCGTTGGCAGCCTATGAGTGAAGGCGTGGAGAAATGGGCGGGGAAGAGACAGGGAGGAGGGCGTCCGGCGCTCTGACTAATTGAACGAAACGCAACAATGCCAAGCACTGTTACTTCACGGCGGTGTTTCTGTGGTCGGGCCCTAGAAGACTACATAAGATTTTTTTTATATATATCATAGGAGGCAAAAGAACAGGCGGGACACCTGATGTTAAGTGATCACCGCCGTCCATAGATACTAGCAACTTCAGAGGAGTGTCAAGTGCGTTGCCAGCCTGTGTTTGGGGGAGAGGGAAGATTGAAGTGGAGATGGAGAGAGAGGGAAGGGAGGGGAGATTGACCTCCGGCGCTCTCACTATTACTTCACGTCGCTTTTCTGTAGGTCGGGTGGTAATATCGGGGATGAGCCGACCCATTTATGCTGAAACCAGTAATAGCTTCAGCGTGGCTCTACCACCTACAGCTTTACTCATTTTGGAATGTAACAATACATTGCATGTTATTACAAAAAAGTTAAATACTCGCTTTAACAAAGTTTGGGTATGTATTCAATGCACCGTGCTCACCGACCTCTGAGCGGCAACCTCGTGTTATCCTCTTTCTCAAGTATAATCTTACTTAACCTAACCAAAGCGAGACAAAATAGCAATACGCCGAACGTTCGGCGAATGCGGTGCATTTAATACGTAAGTACCCAAACTTTTATAAAGCATGTATTCAATACGTATTTAACTTTTTTTTAATAACACCCTTTATGTTCAAATATAAAACAACGTATTCAAACAACTCCAGTGAAATGGTTTAAGAGAATTTCCCTTGTGAAACATTAAATTTCGTTATCTGATTTCGAAATGTTGATAAAACAAGAAGACAAAGTTATGAAGCCGGTATTCGTGCAACGTTCAAGTCAAAGTATAAACATGTTTGCGTAGGAACCGCTAGGCTGTTTCATTACTGTATGTGAAATATGAATTAATTTCTTCATGGCCGGTTTTCGCATGTGTTCTTTAGTGATGGCCCACTTAGTAATCGATGTTCTGTTATCGATAGAATCTTATTATGGTGGTAGGTACACGCATTTTTCTTTAGACCATAATTTCTTATTATATAAAATAGTTACCGTGGAATTTAGTTCAACTGACGTATTGATATCACTGGAGCTTACAACAAAATATGTATAGCAAAATCTCTATACAAACGCAGCCTTATAGGTTAGGAGCTGAGGTCGACACCATATTCCTACCTACTACAAAAACGGGCAGTTTATAATATTTTTTTATATGGAACTATCGTACGGTTAAAGAACTAATTAATATGATGCCGTTTATCATCTGAACATGTGTAACAGATAACTTCACACCTAGATAACCTAAAACCTATATTGAAAAGCGTCATCCTTAAAAAAACTACAACTTTGTTTAGAATATCCTGTCATCAATTAATTGTATTTTCTCCACCATATTCATGCGACAATGTCTGTGTCATTAATATGTTCAGATACAGCGTCATTAGACATAGGTTAGATTTCTTGCGAATGAGTCTGCTTTTATTAAACGATAAAAAAATCGCTAGGGGTCGCTGCAGCGTTTCGACTTTCGTCTGTGAGTATTGCTTAAATATATATTTATTACACAGTACAAAAACGTAAAATTTAAATACACTTCATTTTTAAAAATTCCGTAATAATAATTTTACATGGACATAAACTCATCTGCTGAAACACATCCCCCGTCACTAATCTAAGTGTAAATTTCAGAGCGAACAGCATTATTATTTAATTAAAAGTTGTCTCTCGTCCCACTCCCGCGTTTGTGGTTGACGCTAGAGTTTTCATAAAATCTCTGAGCGATGTATATGTACTCGCCTTTATTTTATCCTACATTAAAATCATGTTTACTTGTTACTTTATACGCCTTAATTTCGTACTCAAGCGTTCTTGTAACAACAAGACTTAAGGTTTTATTGTAAATAATGGAATATTACATAGAGACATTTCTTCATTGTTAATACACTCATCAAAAAAGTCTAAGCAACATGTACTAATTTAAATTTAAGGAGGGTTCTTCACATTATAACGTTGTATTTTATTTTTAAAATAATATCTTTAGGGTTCTATAATGTAAAAATAACAGCTGTTGTCTTTATAAGTTCTTTTAATAACAGAAATGAACAATGTTAGAATATACTGTAGAAACTAAGATACATAAGAAACTAAACTTTTTTTTACAAAATGAAATTTCTAAAGAAAATGTATTTATTGTGAAAGAATAGAACAATTTAATACAAAGTATGGTCTCCTCTGCTATTCAGAACTTGTGGGCAACGATTATTCATTGAAATAATGAGACTGTTTATGTCATCTTGCGGTATTCGCTCCCAATGGAATTGTAGCAAATCCTTCAGCTGTTAGGGTGTTGTCGCTCCGTCCAAGTCCTTCAAAAGACGTCTCTGGAGCATGTCCCACGCGTGCTCGATGGGGTTGAGATCTGACGATTGTGCAGGCCAGGGCAATACCCGGATGTTCTCCGTTGCAAAGAATTCACTGGTTCGCCGAGCTGTATGTGAACGCGCATTATCATGCATTAACCTAAAATCGGAGCCAAAGGTTTGTGCAAATGGGTAGACATAAGGTCTGAGAATATGCTCAATGTAATTTTCAGCATTCATGTTTCCATTTAAAAAACGAGCTCAGTTCGCCTGTTCTTCATAATACCCGCCCATAACATAACTGTTGAGCCGCTGTATGGATGAACTTCCTGAACGCACCTAAGCCTTTCAGTATTTCCGGACCAACGATACACTCGCACCCTTCTTGTATCAAGCTTAAACCCGAATCGTGACTCATCGGAAAACATAATTTTATCCCATTGTTCCTGGGTCCATGTTATGCGTTCTCTACACCATTCATATTGACGAGCGCGATTCCCGTGACGTATCGGTGGGTACCTGATTGGGCGTCGAGCTCGTAGGCCGTACTCATGCAGTCGATTTCGCACAGTTTGAGGACTTACATCAACACCATTTGAAATTTGTAGCCTCAAACTTATCTCTCGAGCGGTTAACATCGGCTGGTGTCTTGCAGTCAGTTGTATGTACCGGTCTTGCCGAGTGGTTGTACTCCTTTTACGGCCTGGATGCTGTTCAGCGGGTTCTCCTGTATTATTGTAGCGCTGCCAAAGACGACAAATAACATTTCTATGAATGCTGAAATGTCGAGATACCTGAGATTGATTACTTCCCGCTTGCAACATCCCCACAGCTCTTTGCATTTCATCTCCCATCAAATGACGTAAAGAATATCTAACAATTCAATTTTGTCGCTAACTTTATTTAAATGGTTGGTAAAATTATAAAATCAAGACTAAACGTAACAATTAAAACGCACTTAAATTCAAACAAATTCGCAGTCATTTGAATTTTATGAAAAAAACAAAACATAATCAAATTTTTTTTTTTACAACCAGCCAGTATGTCATCAATAACAAAAAAGTTTACTTACCTACGCACTTTGTTTAAGTAAATACTCAGAAATTAATTAATATTAATGGTAAAATTTGTAATATCAGGCATGTTGCTTAGACTTTTTTGATCTATGTATATTTGTCGTCAATATATTGAATCGTCTCACAACCAACATATTTTCTCCTTCCTACGACATTATGCTCTTATTCTCTTGTCATTTTATTAAAACCGTATAGTAATGACTGTCTGTGAAATCTGTGACTGTACACTGTAAAGTGATTTTACTAAAATTTTAACAAAAAGTGTAATCAAGGGTTTTGGAAGTGATAAACAATAGGAATTACTTTTATATGTTTAATATTTGATCACAAACTCACCTGATATTTACACATTTAAGGTCAATGACGAGAAATCACATAGCTTATGATCTTGTTCAGAAGGACCACTATGAGTTGTCTTGTATTTTCTTTAGTTACAATATTTGTACAGGCTACGAGCAAAGTCTAATATATAAGTGTAAATACGGATCGGTGACATCAGGAATGAGAGAACTTTTCTTTTGGCGTACATAAACTTCTTTATTGCAGTTTTAACGATATATTTACTAAGTTTAAAATGTAACTGTGAGATACAGTAGGTGGTAGAGCCACCCTGAAGCTAGTAGGTGGTAAAGCCACGCTGAAGCTAGTTGATGGCAGAGCCACCCTGAAGCTAGTAGGTGGTAGAGCCACCCTGAAACTAGTAGGTGGTAGAGCCACCCTGAAGCTAGTAGGTGGTAGAGCCATCCTGAAGCTAGTAGGTGGTAGAGCCACGCTGAAGTTATTATTGATTTCAGCATGAATGGGTCGGCTCGCCCAGGGTAGCACTACCCTCTCACAGAAAACCGACGTGAAGTAACAGTGCTTCCATTGTTGCCTTTCGTTCGATCAGTGAGAGCGCCGGAGACCCATCTTCCCTCCTCTCTCCTCTCCCTTCCCCTTTTCTTTCTCTCTATTCCCCCAAATAACAGGCTGGCAACGCACTTGCGACCTCGTCTGGGATTTCTAGTGTCAATGGACGCCAGTGATCACTTAACAACAGGTGACCCGCGTATTTGTTTGCCTCCTATATGATATATAAAAAGATGAGTTTTTGGCGGGATCATGGAATCTCATGTGTTGGATTTTATATTTTATTCATAATCTTGTGTTATTTGTCTTTATATTTTGTAATATCGGCAGTGTCTTACGTACTACAGTCTGGTTATTGTGCATAAATGAAATAAATGGGAAATAATACCACGGATTATGGATGCTGACTTGCCACAAAAACTCTCTAGAGGGCTCTAACAAGACGGCCATCTTGTTAGAAGATTGAAATTATCCCAAGAATCTTGATATCTATTCTTCAGTGGCAGTAATAATCTACTAAAATATTGGTTTAAAATAAATTACAAGACTGTTTTTTGCCCGTTTATATACAGATTTCAATGTAGATACTCTTTTCAGTTTACAATTTAGATGTTAGTTGAGATCACAATTCCAAATTTATACCAAATACGCCAGTTGCTACTACCGTGTTACATTGTCAGATTATTAAGTCATATTAAACAGATCGCAGGTAATTCCAACACATTAAAATTATTGCCTACAATAAAAACGTGATATTAAAATTCTAATGTGGTACAATCCGATCTCTCAGCATTATTTTTCTCATTCTGCGAAATTGGGGACAGTCGTTGCGGAGCGCGCGGCCCCGGCAGCTCGGGCGAAATTTTAAAAAGATCAATGCCTAATAATCCAATATCGAATGAATTGGCTGTAAATTCGTATTGGACGTGTCCGGAATCAGGCGTCTTTCAAAGAACACTGCCTTCGAAAAGCTTACGCTTCGAAAACACAGTGTAATGATTCATGACAGAGAAATCAAATAGTATGATTCATTTTTTTAATAACTCGTGCGTTCTTCATACATATTGGATAGGAAACAGTGGACAGCAATGAGTACAGTTAAACTTTCAAGCTCATATACCAATCTTCGGGTACCACACCCAGTATTGTACAACTAATCTGCGCTTCACCATATCCGCACATGAAATGGACTTATTTTTTTGTACATCAAACGCTAATAAGGTTCTAAAAATCATGTGTGTACTTATGCACATATGTAAGAAGTTGTACTTCTTTAGCTTAACAAAAGACATTAGATGCAATTGATAGCGTTTTAATTAAAAAAATATAGTTAACACCTAAAGGCTTTAAAATTAATTTTCCATATATTTGTATGCACAAGTAATTTACCAAAAAAAAGTATACTATTTATCAAATAATAATGCGATAACAATAATTTCTAATGTTAACAAATAATAAGAATACATACCGACAATTAAGCTTAAGTTTTTTTTTTATATCAAAGCAGGCAAACGAACTAGTTGAACACGTGATGTTAAGTGATCACCACCGTCCATAGACACTAGCGACATCAGGGAAGTCGTAAGAGCGTTGACAGCCTGTATATGGGAGAGGGGGGAGGGGAAGTGAAGGGAAAGAGGAAGGGAGGTGGGAATAGGTAAGTCTATGAAGCCGCTTAAAAAGTTTATAATATTAAATCATCACTCACAAAAAGTATTTTTCACCATCATATACAATTTAAAATCACACAAAAATACATATATAAATTTATATATGAATACTTTTTTTTATCTCCACTGATATAAAACACGATTTGTTTTTCTCGAACTGACTTCGCTATTGACCCAGCAAGGTCTTAACAGCTTCACCGGACTACTAAGGCGAGCGCTTAAGGCAGTCAGCCGATTTTATTTTGGCAAACTAGCTCAAGGGTGCACGGCACACCTCGGCTTGGCTGTTGCCTGTTGCATGCAAAATCGCGACTTATCTTAACTAACTATTCATATATGTATAAGTTGTTGAAACGTATATGTGTACCAAGTATACACGCCTCAACAACTCCTCCATATATTTACTATCAGAAAATTTGGAGTTTTTTCAGTTCGACAAGGGAAAAAGTAAACCCTTCCACTTTCATGTGTAAGCGTGTAGGCGTGCACGTGTGTGGGGATGATCGTGTAGTGTTGTAGCAGTGATGTATATTTTGTGTCACCGTATCGCGCAAGCAACGCACTCAAGGGTTCCCTACCGAGGGATCGAACCTAGGCTTGAGCCGCTGCCGAGGGAGGCCTAATCGGGTACTAAAACACGATTTGTAGAATGACTACATGCTATAAAACAAAGTCCTCTGCCACGTCTGTCTATCTGTATGTTCGTAATAAACTCAAAAACTACTAAACAAATTCTCATTCAGTTTTAACCAGTAAATAAAGTTGTTTATGAGGAAGGTTTAAATATATATTAGTCAGTTTTTTTATATTATCAAGACGAGATAACGTTCACCGAGTCTGCTGCTTTAATATATTTGAATAACTACCTTTAATATAGTAATCAGTTTTCAAGAAAATTTGACAGCATTTCGTACTTTCAATAATACTGTTCATGCAACTCCGTACAATAATTATTTTAGCTACAATACTGTTTATTAGCAGAAACAAATAGCTTGTATCTCTGTATACAAGTGTGCAAATCAGAAAGTGTAATATATTAATTGCAATGAATATATTCATTTAGATTTCCTCTGTGAATAATATTACTCTATGCCGAGTATATCTCAGTATGCGAGGCAACTAGCGACGCGTCGCAACTAACCCGAGCTAAAACTAACACAAAAAGTCGTGTTAGAGGCAGAGACACATGTAGAAGTCATTAGTTGTGTGTGACTGTATTCCTCTAAATACATATGATAAACAAAGATAAATCTAGCTAAAATAACTACAACTATCATTATTATATCATTAGCATTGTTTCCCAATCTATAAATGTTTCAAGCTACCTTTTTTCATATGAAATTTTGTTAAAAAGGTTTCCACATTTCAAACGAACTCAATTATTATGAGTATTATTATTAAATACTAGGGGTGTGCGAATATCGGTAGAATCGATTCGAATGAAATTGTAATATTCGATTCGAAATTTAAATCGAATAATTCGAATTATTCGAAATTCATGAATAATTCGAAAAAAATCAGATAATGCGAAAATAAATGAAAACAAATATCAATAATCGATTCGGAACGAATAATTCGTAAGTTTGAATTATTCGCACACTCCTACTAAATACATTGATTTCTTCAGAATATCGCATATTGGGGCTATAAAAATAGTTGTCTAAAGATTCACCAGATGGCCTTGTTTCATAATTCGCAATATTATGAACAAGAAATAGTTCGCTTGAAATTTAAAAGATGGCGTCTTACCTAGATTACAGTATTTCATTACTTTACTAACAGTAAAGTATTATTTAAAATACAAGTAGTATTACTTACAGTATATATTACTTTACTAATTTATACACGCTGCTTTGCTCGCATTAATGTCGCTTTAATCTCCTCGGGAATAGTGGTATTTTTCTCCAAGCTCTTAAAGCTCCAGAAAACATAAAATGATTGGTGATCAGTTGAGTAGTACAGCGTGAATTATAACCAATAAGTAGATTAACATATTCACATTCGTATTTATAATAGTAGTTACATTTATGTTTATCAATATTTTTAATACATAAAATTTATTTTATGTGTACTATCTTGAGATCTTGTCGTATAGTTTAGCGATAAATTTCAAATCTACAATGTAGCTACTTTTTTGTATAAAACTTTAATAACATGTAATAATTGTCACTTGAATGCTAATAAATATCTTTGTAGTGAGATTTTTACGTTTTTCCCTATAATTATATTGATAAAAAATATTACAATTTCATATTCCAGATATTTTGACAATGTCGGCAATATTGTTATATTACAAAGTTTAGGGGCTGAATTAGAAAGTCACTATTTTTGTTATTGAAACTTCTATCAGGTACAGTAACAAAGACAGCTATTAAATTACTGTACCGGTATTAAAACAATGTAGGAATATGATCAAACCATTGGCACGCTTTTAAATAGACGCCTAATTTCCGCTTAGTAATCTATATATACATAAGCGGAGATAAAGCATTTCAATACCTTTTCCTCCTTTTCTCGACCGATTTTTTTTTTTAGTTTTGTTATTAACTAAATTTTTTATTCATATAATAAAACATTTATAAACATACTATTGTTTTCATACCAACGCCGAGCCGAAGCCTGACGAAGCCGAAATGATATTTAAAACAGGAAATTAACATTTCATTTACTTGTAACTTATCATTTATTTAACCAATGTAAACATTATCATTATATGTATTACAGAGAACAACAACATATTTTTATAATAAAAACTGACCTACTGAAACCATTATTACAATTTTACAATGAGAAGATATTCTTGTCTACACGACATAAATAAGATAATGAAGTTCGAGGATGATCAAAGAGGTTTTATATTTAAAAGAATGTCACCCTTAGAACTTGTCAGACGCTCGTTGTATAATACATTTCAGGATTTTATCCACACAGATGTTTTAAGTGTATTTAATATCATATTTAGTATTTTGGTCTATAAATTATAATTTATAGTATATATACAAATAATATGTAGGATAGAATATACACAGCTATATTACAGACATAATATAATATCTGTATATAGATAGTCAACAGGGAAACGGTTAAGAATCCTCTATCTCTCTCCTCTGTTTCTCAGCGTATTTTTTTTTGTTTTGTAGCTTTTGACGAGCTTTAGTGTCATGTTTAAAAATAGGAAAAGTTATTTTTATCTCTATGGTCGAAGTTCGATCACAAGACGAGCAATCCATAGGGTAAAAACTATTAATCATGATTACAATTGATATTCTTGTGGGCGACAGATAGCATTTATTAGATGCGATGTCAGACGCCCTCTGTTTAATATTAGGTGTCTATATGGATAAGTTGTCGACGGGTAAAACGATATTTATTGTAGTTACCTCAGACATGTTTATATAAAAATAGGTATTACGAAAACTCATTACGTTTATCGTTTCAAACAATCAAACGGATATAAAATGTATCGTAAAAGGTTTATTTATCGGAAACTGGGAGAAATCTCATTTCCTATGGGATATGAGACGATGTATTATTTTATTATGTAATCAGATATTTATATTGACCTGTGTCAACAAAATATTGTTATTCATTTTGTTTATTTTTGTCATATTTTTTTCAATATCGCTCATCTCTAGCCTTAAACTGACAGTAAACCCCAACACTAAGGATGTTAACTCATAGTCGATATTGGTAACGCCATCTAGTATATCTCCAGCAACTTGATAACATCCCACCCCTTTTCAGTTAAGCACTAATGGTTGCCGCTACTTTCTTCTCGCAACTTCTATCGTACTGACGTGACCTATATTATTCGCTCTACGTTTCACACCCCACGATCTTGATCCTATAAGCTATGGAGATTTTACCGCACTATTATAGGTGAAATCATTTAATTTTTTGCTTTCTACGTCCGGATGGTGGAACCGTGATTTCCATACATCGGATTTTTATCGCGACTTTATGAAAGTGAACGTTAGTGTGCTGCTTGATGTGCGCAGGACAGCGCTACGTAGTTATGGATACGGAAAGACGTTACAGGAGAACACCAGGTCATTGCACAACATCCGCCTCCTCGCCTTCTCTTTTCCCGTCATCATTGTGACGACAAATTTATCCGCCGGTGTTTTTGCTTCTTGCATCTCCACATATAATAATCAATATTTCACAATTTCTCTTGATTACTTCACTACGGTAATTCCTCGTTCGTCATAATACTAACCAACATTATAAGCATGAATGTGCCTTTCTTTGTTTTATATCTTAGTACTTAACGGATCATCATGAAATTTCGCATATACATTGTCAAGGCGGCACGAGTTTTTTATATTTTTACTATCTGACCCAGACACTCGTTACTGTGATTCAATAATTGAAAAATAAATTCAAATATAAAACATGATGCTTTTTTTTTTTCGAAATGTCTACGCTATTGACCCAGCAAGGTCTTAACAACTTCACCGGACTACTAAGGCGAGCGCTTAAGGCACTCAGCCGATTTTATTATGGCAACCAGCTCAAGGGTGCACGGCACACCTCGGCTTGGCTGTTGCCTGTTGCATGCAAAATCGCGACCTATCTTAACTAACTATTCATATGTGTATGAGTTGTTGAAATGTATATGTGTACCAAGCATACACGCCTCAACAATTCCTCCATATATTTATTATCGGAAAATTGAGAGTTTTTCAGTTCGATAAGAGAAAAAAGTAAACCCTTCCACTTTCATGTGTAAGCGTGTAGGCGTGCATGTGTGTGGGGGTGATCGTGTAGTATTGTAGCGGTGATGTATATTTGTGTGTCACCGTATCGCGAAAGCAACGCACTCAAGGGCTCCTTACCGAGGGATCGAACCTAGGCTTGAGCCGCTGCCGTGGGAGGCCTCATCGGGTGAAAACATGGTAGGCTAGGCGATATCTATAACAGTCGATCCTACAATTTTCTGTCAACAAACTAATATAAAGCGCCATCTGTTCAAAACTGATGAAACTTACAATTAATAACAATAATCAACATTGATAAATATTTAATTTGTAATTAGAAAATATTGACGCTATTAATAGATATTGTACAACTGTCATCATAATTCTACCTAATATTATGAATGCGAATGTAAGTTTGTTTGTTTGTTACGTCATAATTGCTCCATAAAATTGCGTATACAAATTATTAGAGGCTCAAATTATAATATAGGGAACATACGGAAGGAAATTTTCATCCAGAAAAAAAAGAACTCTTGTCGAGATATAAATCAAATCTAAACACCTAAAAGCCAATAATCTATAAACTTTTAGGTGGTAGAGCCGCACTGAAGCTATAACTGTTTTCAATATGAATGGGTCGGCTTGCCCGGGGTACTACCACCCGACCCACAGAAACACCGACGTGAAGTAACAGTGCTTTAATTATTATGTTTCGTTCGGTCTGTGAGAGAGCCGGAGGCACACCTCTCTTCTTCTTCCCTTTCCCCTTTCCTCCCCACATTCCCCGCAAATACAGGATGGCAACGCACTTGACTTCCCTAGTGTTGCTAATATTTATGGACGGTGGTGATCAGTTAACATCATGTGATCCGCCTGTTCGTTTGCCTTTTATGATATAAAAAAAACTAAACAATGTCGGTGTTATTACAAAAAAGTTAAATGCGTATTGAATACTTGCCTTAAAAAAGTTACATTTTTACTGCACCGCGCTCGCTGAATGTTCGCCAACTTGCTCTTTTGTCTCGCTTTCGTTAGGTTAGATTAGACTTGCGAAAAAAGGGTAACGCGAACTTGCTTCAGGCGAGCGCGGTACATTTAGTACGAAACCTTTTTAAAGCAAGTATTTGATACGTATTTAACTTTTTTTTTTATAACACCGTATATGTTTCCAAATCTTTTGATAATTCAGTTTGTGGGGCATTAGCGTCGTAACTGTAGAGGCGATATTGCGCGATCGAACGTGCGGACAACGTAGGAGGCAATCTGACACTGTAAATGCGGTTAGGTATGGTACCAATATTCATCGATGTTAAATAAACATCGATGTTTAGCTAGAAAATATTGATGTTCTAAATGCGATAACATCGAAATGTCTATGTTATGGGTATAAAACTTAGAAATGTCAATAGGTTATTACGGGTCAACTAGCGTTGAATGAACTAGCTAGGGACTAGATAACTATCAAGTTTAGCTACTTCACACTAAATGAGACTGATCAACGTAGTCGAAATAAGCCGTAAAAATAGTTACTTTGTTGCATTTTCTAAGGGAAAAGGGGAAAGGGTTTAGAAAGGCTATTTTCCAAAGTTGGTGAACTCCTGTACGATCAACGAAACAAATAAAATAGAAAAGATCTGATGAAGTTAATTTTTTTACAGGATGTGGCCAAAATTACTGGAAATGTTAATTTTTTTCTTATATTTTACCTTCAATAATAACACACATTTAATAAATAGAATAGACAGTTTTATTTGCTACCAAAACATCGATGTTTTACTATTGATGTTTATCGTACATCGACACTTTCAGATCGATGTTAACATCGATTTTTTTATAGTATCGATCATCACTAGGGGCGATGTAGGAGACTTGTCGTGTCGTGCGCGTGCATCGCGCGTTCTTGATGCCAATCTGTACTGTAGCACGTATACCACAAATATATAGTTTTAATATAAATAAAACTACTTTAAGTATTTAAACTGTTTTACTTTTGCCGTAGTAAATTATGCAAACATCTGATAATACACAGACATAAATGGACATTCTGACATATTTCCGACTATATAATATACCGAATACCGAATACCGAAATATACAGCGTATTTAAATAATTTATGAAATCAGCGAAAACATGTTTCAGACATTTTTACACTGATAAAAAAACCACGTGTTTGTCGTACATAAATAGATCACAAAATGATAAATTCAACAAACGTAATATAGGATTTGTTACAATGGAAATGATAACTCAACTTGTTAAAGTATTCTTTGTGTATTTATTTACTGAATACTCTAAATACATTCAAGGTATTATTTTGTATACATCTCCTTTTTTATTAATGTAATCACCACATTGGTTTGATTACTAGCTTCATCCATTCTTTTTAAAGCCAGTATCATAGTTGGAATTGCTCTGCCATCTTTTATCCTGGCCTGTCTTTACCTTTGCACTTTAATCTATCTTATTTTCATCATTGTTTTCTATATTTATCTTTATCATCTGTTTTTAATTTTATTATCCTTTTTTTATATCAAAGGAAGCAAAAAACTGGTGTGTTACGTGATGTTAAGTGATCACCACCGTCCATAGTCACTAGCGACATCAGAGAAGCCGCAAGTGCGTTGCCAGCCTGTATATGGGGGAGAAGGAGGGGTAGGAAAGGGAAAGAAGGAAAGAGGAAGGTAGGTGGACCTCCGGCATTTTCACTGATCGAACGAAACACAACAATGCATGCTGTCATTTCACGTCGGTTTTCTTTGAGAGGGGTGGTACTACCCCGGACGAGCCGACCCATTCATGCTGAAACCAGTAATAGCTTCAGCGTGGCTCTACCACCTATCTATGTTTCTTTGTATTTTTTTTAGTTTTATTATTGACGCCCAATCTTCTAGATTATTACAAAACACCATCAACATTCCAAAGTATAGAGTTAAATAAAAAAAGATTATGAATGACATATAAAATGAACTACATAACAGTCTAGAATCCCGCCAAAACCTCTCTTCTTTGTATTTGTCCTATGAAGTTAAAAAGCGCCCTTATCCAATTACTTTTTAATTATAAACGAAAATTAATATCAAAACTGTTGATCCCATATCTAATGTTATACTCTTTTTCTCAGATCAACCAGATTTAGGGAAGGCAAATGTTCTAAATAGTAACGGGTCGAAAATAAGTGATTTACCTTATTTCGCCTCGCTCCAGGGTTGCGGTGCTGCCATTCTTTCAGACAGTTGGATCGTCACAGCAGCTCATTGCGTTTACGATCTAAAGTTGTAAGTAAACCCTAGTAAAGTAATAGTGACTTGTTTCGAATTATCATGTTTTTATTAACGTGCTGGCCTTTATTCGGAACTTCCCTCGCATTAAATTTGGCTAATCGCTCTGGAACAATGGACTTTATGCATCTTATCTAAATAGAAGTCACCTTATATCCTTATTCGTACCCCTGGCAACATGTACTCCAAATTTTATGATAATTGCTTGAGTAAAGCTTAAAATCGTAACAAGTAATTTGCAAGTGTAATATCAGTTAATGCTGGTTCAGAATATCCAGTTCTACGTCCAGTTATAGGTTCATATTGGTTTAAAGAACAGACATTTGCAAAGGAAGAGACAAGCAGTATTATGACTATATTATGGCTCTATAGCCACTTAAGTTATTTACATGCATTGCCTCACAAAATGTGTTCTACCATATACAGTGTAGTGAATTTTCTGAAGAGTTCTATATCCTAATTCTTCCCTCTCTTTTATAAGAAAACCATCCCTACTAGGTTTTCAACCTATAACGTAACGGTAACCTTACAAAATTGTTCTTTCTGTGATATGTTTGCCATTCCGCAAAACGATTTTAAAGGTCATTGTGTCCCTTCCTTCATCGGTTTGTTAATTTACATAACGTATATATACGTAAAACGTTTTGGAATAAATTTATTCACCAATATATTACCATAATTTTGGTTTGTTACAATAAGAAACTGCACTCCGTTATTCTCATTGCCTACTTTATAATTGGATTGTTTATAACTACTATAATTAATTTGCATTCTGTATAGTTGTGGAGTCTTTTTCTAAGACCGTCTGGCTTGCTACCATCCTTTAGTTGTTAATCTGTCACCAAGTATCTACACGAGTGTTCCACAGATGTACTTGGAAACCAATTGCTCTCAAAGTTTAGTATTTATTATCTACGACCACGTCAATATTTAATATGTGGTGTGAATATGGTCAAACACAAAAGCATATAGAGATAAAAAAAAATGTTTCTCCTTCCAGGAATCCCCACAAACCACTATGGCTCGGTGGTAAAGTATCTCAAAAAGCTCATCAAAAAGATCATAATACATCCAGAGTTTGCATATTTCTATAAACTACCGTTAAATGACATTGCGGTACTACATCTGACCGACCCATTGAAATTTACGGACACACTCTAATCTCAATGCAAACCACTTTCATCTGAAGACTATTAAGCTGCACCTACTCTTCCTCACGGAGACGCAGATACGATGTCCTTCAGACGGAGCTTACTTGAATTACCCAGGGTACTCCTTAGAGCACAACTTTATACAACGCGCTGGCGTCTGCGTATATGCTCGAGATGACATATGCTATCGGCGCCTTCGTAATCTTGAGGACTCCCATTTTTCAACGTTATGTATATCGGTAGACTCTGGCACAGATAAGACCATCTACATTGGAGTGTACCGCCCGCATAGTGGAGATCAGGAGACATCCAAGTTATTTGAACATCTAAGCGACGAAGCAGATGCTGCTCAACATCGACACCCTTCCGCGCATTTGGCTCTCCTAGGTGATTTTAATGCCCATCACCAGGATTGGTTATTCCCGTATCTTAAAACTGACCATGCGGGGAGAGCGACATATAAACTCTGTCTTTCATTAGACCTCTCTCAACTGGTTAATCAGGCGACACGGGTACCAAATGTTGATACTCACACAGCAAACTGCCTAGACCTTCTGTTAACAACAGATCCAGACAGATTTTCCATCACAGTCTCAGCGCCGTTAGGAAGCTCTGACCATGTTTAGTTAAGACTGTGTCATCGTATTCTCCTCCAGACACTAGCCCCAGAGGCATGAGAAGAATATGGCGATATGAATCAGCAGACTGGGACGAGATGCATCACTTTCTAGCATCTTATCCTTAGAGATAGATTTGCTTCCAGTCTACAGATCCGTCGAACTGCACATCTGCCATTACCGACGTGGTGACTCAGGCTATGGAATATTTTATATCATATTCCGATGTATCACTAGGAGGTGAAGCTCGCCCATGGTTCAACGCTGAATGTACCGAATCTGAAAGAAATAAACAATTAAGTTTTCAAGCTTGGGCTGCAGCACGCTGCGATAAATCTTCGGATCTTAAAGATAGGAAGAAAGCCTACAACAAAGCGACCAAGATTTATAAGAAAGTGTTGCGTAAAGCTCGTTTTGACCACGTTGGCCGCATTGGTGCTAGACTAACTTCTTATCCATCAGGTGGCAAGGCTTTTTGGTCTCTTGCAAAGACCGTTGAAGGTAACTTTCACAAGTCCTCGCTTCTACCCCTAATAAAATCAGACGGTTCATTGGCTCATTCAGCGATAGAAAAGGCAAATATTTTTGCAAGTCTGTTTGCGAACAATTCGCGTCTAGATACTGGCGATAAAGTTACACCTTTAATACCCTCGTATAATATCACAATGCAAGACATTGTGATTCGTACTAAAGACGTACGAAAAGAGCTTCGCGATTTAGATGTGAATAAAGCTAGTGGCCCTGGTGGTATTCCGTCAAGGGTACTTAAGATCTATGCACCTGAGTTGGCTCCTGTCTTGAAACGCCTATTTCGCCTTTCGCTGGAATCTGGCATTGTTCCTAAGTCTTGGAAAACTGCAAATGTTCAGCCGATACCAAAGAAGGGGAAACGTGCCGACCCATGTAACTATCGATCAATCGCCATAACCTCACTTTTCTGTAAAGTAATGAAGCGAATAGTAAATAAGCAGTTGTTGACATACCTAGAGCTTAATGATATTCTTAGTGATCATCAATACGGTTTTCGACAAAAACGATCTACTGGTGACCTCCTAATGTGTGCCACCCATTACTGGAGTGAGGCTATCGAGAAACATAGAGAAGCCGTAGCTGTTTCTCTAGACGTCTCGAAGGCATTTGACAAGGTATGGCACGTTAGCCTCTTTAGTAAGCTCTAAGTATACGGAATGTTCGAACGCACACGGACTTGGATTCGCGATCTCCTTAGAGAACGGACTATACGAGTAGTTGTTGATGGCTGCTCGTCTGATCCCAAGGCTGTAAATGCCGGAGTTCTTCAGGGATCTGTACTCTCAGCAACCCTATTTCTGCTGCACATTAATGATCTGCTTATACCCGGTATCTTTGGGTACGCGGATGACAGCGCTGTATCTAAGAGGTATATGTCCAGTCCTCAGGTCAGCTTCTCGGAAATCCATAAAGAGCGAGAGGCCATGATCGAACGGTTGAATAAGAACCTTAGGTTTGTTGCTGACTGGGGTAATTCAAACCTGGTTAAGTTTAACCCCGAAAAGACAAAGGTGTGTCTTTTCTCTACAAAACAAAGTCCGTTCGTCTTGACTCCTACTTTTCAAGGTGTTTCTTTGCAAGTGACCGACAACCTCGAGCTTCTTGGGATCCAACTAACATCGGATCTCAATGTCGGGCGCTCAATTGAACAGAATGCAAGAACAGCTGCAAGAAAACTTGGGATCCTCTCTATAGTTAAGCAATATTTTACACCAGAACAACTTCTTAACCTGTATCAAGCTCAAGTACGCTCATGTGTGGAATATTGCTACCACTTATGGGATGGATCAGCCAAATATCAGCTGGCCGCTCTTGATTCTATTGAGCGTCGTGCTCGTCGGCTTGTCGGTGATGAAGCACTGTGGGTTAAAAGAATGCTCAGTTTAGGCCATCGACGAAAAGTAGCATGTCTCAAAGTGTTTTATAGGTTACACTTTGAAGAGTGTGCACAGAAATTACATGATATAATTCCGCTGTCCCCATTCCATCTGAGGACGACTAGATGCCGTGAGCGTTTCCACCCTTACGTGGTTGATATTCTCGTAATTCGTACGAAGCGATTTGCTTCCACATTCATTATACGTACGGCTAAGGAGTGGCATTCACTCCCGGCGTCTGTCTTCCCGGCATCTTATAACTTGGGAATTTTCAAGAGTAGAGTGAATAGGCACCTAGTGGGTAAGCGCGATACATCGTCGGCCTCATCGTCACTTACCATCAGGTGAGACTGTGGCCAAGCGCGTACCTGTTGAATATAAAAAAAAAAAAACAAAACAAAATCAATCAGATTGCATAAATTTATTGACAATGGTCATTCAAAATTTATTTTAGTTGGGAAACAGAAAAACGATCTATGTATGTATATACATATAAACATTTAGTCATTTTTCATTTCATTTATTCGCAAGTAATTGTGGTAGAAATTAGGCTACAGCTTAGTTTAGGTAATGGCAGACAGGACAGTCAGTTAATCTTAAAAATTGTGTTAACTAAATATATACCAAAAGAATACCAGAAGCTCATTTATCCGTACTTATCAATGTTCGATAGTACGAATATCTGTACTAAAAGTTGGAACGAAGACAAAGGCATGTGTTTGGTAAGTTAGTTTAACCGTGTTTGATAATTTACCAGTATATATTTTATTAAAAGGAATGTAAAAAGTTTCACTAAAGAGGTAAACTACCATTATTCTTTGATGTGGTCTAAGATGGTAAATATGCTAAACCTAGATTAGAAATCTCAAATGCAGTTGCCGTAATACATATATTGCTTGGTGACACTTTCAACTTGAAGATGATAGCTAGTCAAGCGAAAAATCTCACCAAAATGCTATGGTGTTGTCACTATGTGAGGATAATTTCCGATAACTCCATTATGTTGTTTTGTATAGCAACAATATAGTAACTAAACACCGCTTACACATTATCGTTGTTTTTATTATTGGTTACTCGCATTAATTACATATGAATATAGAGATTAGTAAAAGATTTGATATTTCAATTTAGCCATTAATGACTGCTAATGACTATCTTTATTATTATTCAAAAGTATAGTTGCATCAACAGGACGAATCTGAAAGTCTACTAGTGAATAACCGTCAACTCGTCGGTCTTCTATCATACGGTGGGAAAAGAATTTGTAAAAATAATCGAATCATGCTCTTCACCAACGTACCAGCTTACGCGCAATGGGTGAAGTCTGTCACCGGAATAAAGTAACTAATATCTCGATTGTACAAAAAATAAGATTATACTTTACAGTTTCCTTTGAATAATGTACAAAATTTAATAAATACCCTTCATCATGAGCGATTTAACTATTTTACTCCTGCAAAGAGGTTCTTTCACGCATTCAGAGTGCGTTTATCAGATTGCTTGAGACAGTGGTTACGACTTTTTATGTAAGTATAAAATTAGTTGTACCTCAACAACCACTTCCCTTAGCTTTAAGACCATAACTGAGAATTTTAAAGTCAGCATTTTAATTTTATTCAATTAATTGTAGGAAAACACTAATTTATAAATGTTGTCTTTACTACAAAAGCTGAGGGAATGAAATTTGGAAAGTAAGCCTAAGGTGTGTAAATAGCCACCAGGGGCTAGTAGAGCAATTATTTTGTGAATATAAACACGAACTGTGGCCCAAAAACACTTATTGAAGTTAAGTAATTAGCGGAACTATAAAGCAATCATCAAGCAAAGATCTATAAATGCCAAATTCAGGTATTCCTGTAACGATAGTAAAGCGATTTAACTATTTGGCAAGTGGTGCGGTGATACGAGATTATATGTATGTGTGTTGAAGGGCATCCACTAACGACAATACGATACATATAAGTCTTTGAGCCGAATAATAGTATGGAATAAAGAATAGCGATCTCTTGTTGCGGCAAGTGATACTAAATACCGCATTTCCTCATAGCTTGGGGCACTCAATAACTGAATACTTATCCGGGGCTACCAAATTCACTTATTCATTCACTCTAATACTGTTTGCACGGAATTAATAGAATAGAACACTGTGCACACGAGTTATTGGGAATTTCAAATAATATATTGATCATTTCACACTACAAAATTTTAAGGAAACATTACAAACGTATTAATGGTTTATTCATAGTATTCAGTCTTTGTCAAAATATAGTATTATCAAGTTATCAATCTAAATTTAGACTACATTTTTGGTTTTTAATTTGGACTGTATGACTTGTTTCAATCTTTAAAAAAAAATGAGCCGTCACGGTACGCCTGGTAGATGTGAAACAACGAAATTTGTTTTGTATAAGTTATTACGACAGATTACGACAAGAATCAGCTGTGGCATAATGAAAAGATTAAAAATTTATCCCATAAAATGATTATAATTTATTTATTTTAGTATATAGATATTCATTTTTGTTAGATGTTTGACGCCATTTATCAAAGGGCGCTAGATCTTCGGTGCGTGCCGCGTTAAAACGAGTGGCTAACAAAACAATTTAAATCTTATGTTTAAACAGAGTTGCAAATGTTTTTGAGTATTTTGTTAATAGTGCAAAGTTCGTGTTTTACGTCGCCACGTCTCACCACGCCAACAATCGGATTCACTCACGCCTATATATGTTTCATAATAAAATTAAATACTTCATAATAATATCTTAAGGTATACTTAAAATTAAACCCCACATACTAAGATCGGGCTTGCAAGATGGAAAGACTTCGTATCTACCTACTGCTCTATAACACTAAAAAATAAGAGCAAAAATAGACTGCAATAGATTCAGAATGATTTAAAATATTATTTTTTATAATATCAACGGGGGAAAGCGGAAATGTTGTAACTGGCATTTTGGGCTAAATTACTTTTTATCATATTCCTGCTTAGAAAATACTGCGTCGAATATTCTGGGTCTCACTTTCAAAAATTGAAGTTTTGAAATAGTTTTTTGGTTCTGATGTAAAGTTGGGTTTTTCAAGTTACGACAATTCTGTTTTCATCCGTCGATATAGATAAGTATAGACGATCAGAGACAGACCAGAGTAAGACATGACCATTTAACATCAGGTAATGCAGTGGTCAAACGTTAAACACCCTGTAAACTATGTTTTAAAAATAAATTAAAATACTAAACCATCAAGTATTTTGTATAAATATTAATATACTAGAAACTCAAAATCACACAATGGCGGAAGTAAGCGTTTTTGGGAGACTTAATTAATAAAATCACGTACCCCAGTCGGTTTTCGCGCTCTGTTCGCTGTGGTACAATTAAAATGCTAATTGTTTGCCGACAACTCAAATTGTAGACATACGTGATGCAGGAACCCAGTTTTAATAGAGTAAGCTAAGCGAATATTCGTTGATATTGGTACCGTATAATCTCCCTTCCCTTCTTCATCAATACATGGCAAATATTCTTTTTCTGTTTCGAAAAGAATTCTATATACTAAGTGATTTTTTTTTTATCACTGCCATTGTCGAGTAGATTATGATAGTAGAAGTTTCGTGTGATCATTTCAATTAACTAACAAGACAGGGGACCTCTTGTTAAAACTTTCCAGCATTTTTACTTATATATTAACAAATATCCATACATCTTCACAACTCTGTCATTCATAATATTTTATTAGATTTAGGCTTAGGATATCAGTTGTTAAATTTTTAGAGATGTATTTTTTATTTTTGTGCCACGTTAGGCAATTTCATGTAGGGGAAAATCTTATCGTATCATCGATAACCTCGAAATGCTGGTGACCTATTACGGTTATGGATGTGTGAAAATTATCCGATAGATATATAAAGTACATACAAAAATATAAAGACTATAGAGACATAAATACAGAGAAAAAAACAATATTACTACTAAAATATAAACCTAATAATATAATTATATATATTAAAAACACATACTAAAACACAAACAAGTAGTGATAATATGAAATTATTTATATTATACATTACAATTTTAGATTATATTTTTTTCTTTATAAGTCTTGGCGAGTCCCCACAAAGAGTAATTAATTTAGTTCTAGATTAATATTATTACCACGATGTTCTACTCATATTCATTGCCTGTGCGTAATAATTTTGATATTTTTTATAGTATGCCGTAACATTTAAAAGAAAAATACCCAACATGCATTGGAGATATATATATAATTTTAAACATTCGTTTCTAAATATTTCGTAGCTCGCTGTACACTCGCGAAGTCAATGTTTGTGATTTAACAAACACGATAACAGAATCGCTTCATTCTCATTCGCGAGGTACAGTTGGAATAAATAATTAATGCGATTCCGAAAAACTTTCCTCAAAGGTCACGCTGCCGTGACCTTTATTCATTTAAATCGTTCTAACAGAAACATGAGATGGGTTATGCTATGATGGAGGATTGATTGAGACCGGTTTGATGAAGACTTAAATATAGCAATGATATTGTTTGAATACTAATTCACGTTCTGTAGCTATTTGTCAACTGTTCGTAAACATGCGATTCCCAAAACTTACCCCAAGGTCACGCTGCTTGATCTTTGTCCGTTTAAGTAAATTATTCTAACATAAACATGAAATGGATAACGCTATGATGGCAGATTAGTTTAGGTCGTTTTAATAAAGACCTGAATATCTGACTGATAAGGTTAAGAATACTAATTCGCTGTCTGTTCCTATTTATCAACTGTTTCTAAACATGCGATTCTGAAAAACTTTCCTCAAAGGTCAAGCTGCCGTGAAACTTATTCATTTAAATTGTTCTAACAGAAATATAAGATATGTAACGCTATCCATGATGACAGATTGGTTAATACTATTTAAATAAAGACCTGAATATCTGATTAATAAGATTAAGACTACTAATTCACGTTCTGTTGCTGTAAATCAACTGTTCGTAAACTACACTAATTTTGTCGGCATCTTCAAAAACAGTCTCTTAATTCACCTGCCTATACGTTCTTTGAATTCTTCCAAAATACACAAATATTGAGACGACTTTTTACTAATATTTTGAGAATTCGTTTCAGGACGTACACATGTATATACATGTGCATTAATAATATAATAATAATATATTTTAATGTTCCAAGTCAATGTATACATAATTTACAGTAATATTGAGGTTTGCTTTGGTTATAAACCGTATCGCAGATATCACAATTTCCTATAATGAGAACTAAAACAAACAGTGACTTAGACATATGTAATAAATAAAAACTTAATTCGACTTAATTAAATATCTCACATATTTATTATTGTGTAACAATAATAAACATAATCGGTATTCCGAGAGAGACAAGAGTGGACTTAATTAAATATCTCACATATTTATTATTGTTAACAATAATAAACAACATCGGTATTCCGAGAGAGACAAGAGTGTTTTATGGTCGTAATTAGTGAACTGTTTTTAAAATAAAAATGTATAAATTGAACTATCAAAATGTATAATACTAGCCTGTGCCCGCGACTTCGTTCGCGTGGAATAAATACAATAACACCAACACTAACACGCAGCAGTTCTCAAAAGGAAAAAACATCCCGATTTTGAAACACTTTTCATCTGTGCTCCGCTCTTATTGGTCTTAGCGTGATGATATATAGCCTATAACCATTCTCGATGAATTAGCTATATAACATTGAAAGAATTATTCAAATCGGACTAGTAGTTTCTGAGATTACCCCCTACAACGTCACAAACTCACAAACTTTACCTCTTTATAATATTAGTATAGATATACTTACAATTTGTATTGTGGTATTAGTAATTTTTCTGTATTTACAATATACATGTAAAGTGATTGTTACTAAAAATAAGTACTTAAATACATTTATTATTCCGGTCTAACATCTATTTAATAGTCCCGTGAAACAGTGAAGGCCCGTCAGGCTAATAGCGTAATTAGTTCACAAAATTAGATTCAGATTCATAGGAAAATCCAGAATAAAGACAAATATGTTATGTTTAGCAACACATAAAAAGCTAAACATCTCTCATCAAATCGCTTGTTGTCTAACAAATCTTTAACACTTCAACTCGTTTAATTTGTTCTCAAATTATTAAAATCTCCGACATCGCTTGTCGCCTTTCGACTGAAATAAAATTACACTGATTAATTAATTCTCCGCTACATTCGCGAGCGGTGCTGTGTACTATGTATTCCCGCAATTAAACATAATTAATTAATATAAGACAGTTCAATTAGTGTCTAAATGTAAGGGCATTCACGATTTATTATTCATAGTTCGTTGTTAATAAGGAAAATAATTAATTTCATTTTACTTAGTGGATTTAAGGATTAGATGTGATACTCGTTTAATAAATTTACATATCTAAAATTCTAGCGCGCGTTTGTATTTTTTGACAACCAATTTTCTAGTAGATTATTACTGCCATTACTGAACAGGTAATGATACACGTTTATTGCGATCAATCAATAACAAGATGGTGGCCCCCTTTCTAGGGAGTTCTTGTTGCAAGTCAAAATCCATGCTCCGTGGTATTATTTCCAAACCACTTCACTTGTGCACAATAAAAAAAATTAGATTTTTTTATATCAAAACACTACAGATTTTACAAAAAATAGAGTCAAATAACACAAGACTGTGAATAAAATATAAAACCACGAGATGATATTCTAAGACCACCAAAAACTCCGTTTATAATTCTTTTGTATCTAAACAGTGACGTTGGAGTTTTTTTTTGGATAATGAAGTTACCTATATAGATCTTTATTATACCAGTAGAGTGTCGATGCCGACAATTTTTATTTTTTTAATATGCACCCATTTTTATTTATGTCTCAAATAAAAAAATAGAATCCCATATGCTCAAATGATTTTTGATATACGCGGGTGATAAATATATGCCATGTATATACATAATATAACTGTCCAATATTTAAATATTATAGAGGATTTTTTTAAATTATTTTAGGATGTTACTTTGCCTTCCGTCTCAATGCAACAGGAAACATTTGATTTTATTTATGCGAAGTGTACCTAAAAAGGTTAATCTGAAACGAGAAAATCTCTGAAATATCAATCAGCTTATGGGTTATGGAAAAAATAAATTGTTATATCAAATAAGTATTCGGCAATCGATAGTCATGTGAGCATAACAAATTAAGTAACAAAACTAGACCGAAATTAATTTATGTATATTACCGTGAATTCTGTAATTCAGTCTCGTCAATAACTCGGTAACGTGTTACAGAGAGTTCTCACACCCTTGTTAACGTCTTAATTACGCGTGTGCGGACGTCAAAGGCGTGCGGATATTTGCGGTGTGATGTACGCCCGGTGAAAAGGGAATCTCCTAGTCTCCCATCTATATATTAGATTAATAATGACATATAGGCAGCGAATATAATCGAAATTATAAAATAGAAAAAACTTTATTCCATTCACTCCTTACTAAAATACTCGGTAATTACCTTTTAACATCAAAACCCGCTTGAAATGAAGTTTAAACCTATAGTCCGGCAAATCTATACTAATATTATAAAGAGGTGTTATAGGGTGTAAGGGGTGTCGAGTAAAATCTTAAGACTTGAGACACCCAAGCCAACCTCATCTGCACGTGGTGCACCCTGCTGAATAACGACCGAGGCAATGGCGAAAGCGGGGTGGTAGGCTTTACAGCCCTACTGCGTCGCAACCACCATGCATATGGCGAAAAAGCCCGTCATAGTGACTCGCTTCTGCGCGTCGCGTTTCGGGATCAGCCTGTGCATATCCAGTACCGGGTGACTTTCGTCATTATAGCCGGCATGACAACGGCGACCGGCGATGGATAATAAGTCTCTCGGTGGTTGCCAATGTTTTTAGATTGTACTATGCTTAACATCAGGCATAGTGCAGTAACTATGCCGTGCTTCGATAAAAAAAAAAGGTAAAGTTTGAACTTGTGACGTTGTGACGTTGTAGCGTTGTAGGCGTTCCTAAGATTACGAGGAACTATTGGTCCAATTTAAATAATTCTTTCAATGTTATATAGCTAATTTATCTATAATGGTTATAGGCCATATATCATCACGCTAAGCCCAATAGGAGCGGAGCACCAATGAATAATGTTTCAAAATCGGGGTTTTTTTTTCCTCTTGAGAGCTTCCGATGCGTGTTAGAAATAAAGAATATCTTTATTCCACGCGAACGAAGTCGCGGGCAGAGACTAGTCGGTAATATGCATCAAACCGGAACATTGGCTAATTTACATCAGAATAGTAAAAAACTGAATCTTGCAGAGGCTAAACTAATACAAAAATTTAAAATAGTTTAGTTTCGAATATAATGCAATATATACCTTTTATAACTCACATGGTATGTACTAGACACCTACCACAGTTTCGCAAGAATAGTAAACAATATGGCCTTGTAAATTTACCAACGTTACATATTTGGGCACTTTAATATTACATTTCTTTTTTATGTCATAGGAGAGAGAGAAGGGGAAAGAGGAGGGGAATGGAAGAGAGGCGAGAGGAGGGGGAGGGGAATGGAAGAGACGCGAGAGGAGGGGAGGGGAATGGAAGAGAGGCGAGAGGAGGGGAGAGGAGCTGGGCCTCCAGCGCTCTAACTGACCGAACGAAACGCAACAATGCGAGCTCTGTTACTTCACGTTGGTTTTCTGTAAAAGGGCGGTACTTTTTATTTATTTTTTTACGTGGGGAAATCCCTTATGGATGCCCATCCTCCCGGGGGAGAGGATGGGTTATGTCCGACTCGCACGGACTAAAACCCCACAGTGTACCGACAGACCGTGATGTTGGGGCGGCAAGGGATCGCTACGCTATTCCTCTTGAATAGCCGCTCCAACGGTCCAGCCGGCGGAAGGTTGCCACCTGGCTCCTACCTATAGAGAGGCAGCTGGGTACACGCCAGCTGCCCCCCCCCCCCTCTCGTCCGCCGAACCTGTGCAACAAGGGGATGAGCCCGCCGACTACATCCCCTCAGGCCCGGCTACAGTGGCAGGAGTTGGGCAAAGCACCGCATCCTGCGTTGGTGAAGACGGCTACTGAGTGGGTCCACCTCTCGGGCCCTCTCCGCTGCCTCCTTTTGCGACATGACTTCCACGCAAAAGGAGTTCACTGCTCGCCACGCCTGCTCACTGCCGAGCATGGACGAGACAACGCTCGGCAGCGACAAATCCTCTCCTACCACCGCCGCCAGAGTGCGGCGCTCCACCTCCCACGCAGCACACTCAGAGAGAGGAATTCTCATACATTATGTAACAGTTTGTTTGGATTTAGGTCTAAAATTGCTTGATCGTTGTAAATATTTGTTTACAGTAAATCTTATAATTTTTCTATTTGAAAACTATAAGAACTATCAATAATGCTTTTAAAGACATTAAAACATGGCGAAAACATAATTACGACATAAAAAGATGACTACGAAAAAATGTGGTGGACAAAACCACGGGTACCGTAGCATGATGTTCTTCAAGTCCCTTATCGAACTGAAAAACTCTAATTTTACGATAAAAAATATATGGAGGGGTTGTTGAGGCGTGTATGCTTGGTACACATATGTGTCTCAACAACTCAAACATATATGAATAGTTAGCTAGGTTAGCTAATATAGGTCGTGAGTTTACATGTAACAGGCAACAGCCAAGCCGAGGTGTGCCGTGCACCCTTGAGCTAGTTGCCCAAATAAAATCGGCTGAGTGCCTTAAGCGCTCGCCTTGGTAGTTTGGTGAATCTGTTAAGACCATGCTAGGTCAAGAGCGTAGTCAGTTCGAAAAAAAAAATGTTCTTTAAGTAACATTTCAGTTATATTAACTTGCGATAAAACCTACAAAAAGAAAGACAAACAAACTAAAGTGTTTAATTATCACTGATATCTCTTTCGTTCTCGAAATAGGTTTACATAAAAAATATTTTATATTTTTACCCAAATACTATTAAAATCCTATATACAAACATATTTTAAAACATGTCCAATATTTTTGACTTCAAAACTAAATGAACAAACGCAATAGAATTAAGTTTTAATGACAGTGCGCAAATTATGTAAACGCAGCCACCTTACTGATAAATTGTTCAAACCTAAATAAATACAACATCCGGACGGGCTTTAGGTACGTGCTACACTAAATTCCAAATATTAAGCTATATATAAGCCATGTAATTAGATAGTACAATTTTAAAACAGAATATATAGGTGTATACCTAATGTTGTTTTTAGCATATGTAAACAAAAAAACAGGACTTCTTAATATAAATGTTTGTGCAGTGCATCTAGCCGATCATTACTAAAATCGAACTATAAATATCTATATCAGCCATTGTTGTACAAAAAGCTAAGATGCACATTTAACGTCACACAGCCGGCACACAAAAATGAATGCATAATTTCAGATTGTGCAGTCATTTTTAAGTCTCGCGTCGCTTGCGTCCTTGTAAAAACAACTTTAAGTCATTGAAGTAGAATTTGCAAAATCATAAGTTTATCGCGTAACTATAACCACGTATGTATATTGGGGTGTTTTGCGGCTGGTTGTGAGCGTTACTTTTATTCGGGACTGCGTATTGGGTTCTTATATGTCAATGACATCAGCATGTCATTCTGCATCTTAGTCACATAGTTATTTGACGATTTTTTAAAATCTAAATATGTTGATGAAATGAAACATGAAGTACTTCAAAATTTTAAAAATTAAATGCGAATGAAATCTCTTTGTACATCCATTACTTTAAAATACAATCATAAACGACACGTGGAAAGTTGTGTATAAAATAAATGATCATTTCAAATATCTATTATACTTGACAGTTTATAGCTTTACAATATAGCTTCCGGTATATGAATGACCTAATGAGCTAGCTGTCCAAAGGAATTTAAAACGAATTAACATATTTTGTAGAAAATTTCGGGACAAAATGAATTAAGTTAAAGTAAGATTAGGTCCACGGTAAATAATGAACGGGAAAACGGACATCTGCCGTAATTGATTGAAGCGTACTTAGAAACATTTAATGGAATAATATAAATACAATTAACATCTCCACCTTGTGTTGGGGTGTAAGGGGTGTCGAGTAACATCTTAAAACTTGAGACACCCAAGCCAACCTCACATGCACGTGGTGCACCCTGCTGATCAACGAACGAGGCAATGGCGATAGCGGGGTGGTAGGGTTTTACAGCCCGGCTGGGTCGCAACCACCATGTAAATGGCGAAAAAGCCCGTCATAGTGACTCGCGTTTCGGGATCAGCCTGTGCATATCCAGTACCAGGTGACTTTCGTCATTATGGCCGGCATGACAGCGGCGACCGACGATGGATGATCTGTCTCTCGGTGGTCGCCACTGTTTTTGGATTGTACTATGCTTACCATCAGGTATAGTGCAGTCACTTTGTCGTGGTTCAATAAAAAAAAATATATATCTTACCAAAAACTATAATTAGGTAATATAAAATTTAGAAGTTATAGATGACAGAGCCACGCTGAAGCTATTACTGGTTTCAGCATGAATGGGTTGGCTCGCCCGGTGTAGTACCACTCGACCCAAAGAAACACCGATGTGAAGTAACAGCGCTTGCGTTGTTGCGTTTTATTGTGGTGTTGCTAGTACTTATGGACGGCTCACTTATTATTAGGTGACCTGCCTGTTCGTTTGCCCCCTATAATATAAAAAAAACCAACCCCCTTGTAAAATCTTCATAATATTTAACACGAACTTTTAAATCACACACCCTCTATATTTATTACGATTTATAAAATAAATTAAAAAATAATAATATTTATAAAATAGACACAAAATTTAATAAAGGCAAAAATATAGGAGGCCGAATAATTACTCTACGCGACAAGTAGTCAAAGGTTAGACAATTTGTAGCCGATACAGTTTGTCGCTGTATAAACCGACTAATATTAAAATGCGCTCCAGTAGCCTCGAAAGGCAGCCCCCACCCAATACATCAAGTTATTTTATATCGTATTCGTTGCCGATTGGAAAATAAAGTATACAACATAAATATTCCCAGAAATTAATTGTGTAACTGACACAACAAACAATATAATCATCTGACGATGATGGTGACCGTCAAGA
This sequence comes from Antheraea mylitta, assembly GCA_014332785.1. NCBI lineage: Eukaryota > Metazoa > Arthropoda > Insecta > Lepidoptera > Saturniidae > Antheraea > Antheraea mylitta. The sequence goes on from JACEII010000035.1 coordinate 6,282,033, forward strand.
GATCTCAATACAGTGATAGTGCTTCTTATTTGTTTAAAAATAATAGAGGCAAAGAATAGCCGACAATGGTGAAAACTCAGAATAACTGTGCACTTTTTATATTTTTAAATCAATTATATACATTTCATATTTTGTAAATTTGAAATTATTAACAGTTGACATTTATTGGCATTTGATTTCACACGGGGATATAATTATATACATTTTTATTAAATTATAAGAAGTATGATGGTCTGCATAAGCTCACTACAGAATATCTATATTAGGTACATGACACATTCCAGTTTCTTTTTTTTATTGTAGCACGGCAAAATGACTGCACTATGCCTGGTGGTAAGCACAGTACAATCCAAAAATAATAGCGACCACCGATTGACACACTATCCATCGCCGGTCGCCACTATCATGCCGGCCTGCAAAAAGCTGGATATGCACAGGCTGATCCCGAAACGCGACCCGCAGAAACGAATCACTATTACGGGCTTTTTCGCCATATACATGGTGGTTGCGACCCAGTCAGGCTGTAAAACCCTACCACCTCGCTTTCGCCATTGCCTCGTTCGTTATTTAGGTGTCTCAAGTCTTTTGATGTTATTTGACACCCCTTACACCCCTAAATATCTAACACAAGCTCAATACGTCACGAGCATGTCGAGGTCATCGGTGACGCGAACCCATAAGTTTTTCGCCTGCCGATTTTTTTAAATATAAAACCTTATAACCTTATAAAACCTAAAACGACTTAATAAGCATTTACTCCAAAAATGGTTTTCATGCAACAATTCGTATGAACTTGGCACTTCTTTCTTTTATATTTATATCTTTACTAGCGTATCTGGCCTTGTCCAGCCCTGATTATAAAAAAAACCGTGATAAATTATATAACAAAAACATTGTCATAAATAAATCACTTTATCTATTTGTGAATACCGCATGAAAATCAGTTAAGTAGTCTTTGACTTTATTGCGAACAGACGGACAAACAGACGCGGTAGGAGACTTTGTTTTACACTATGTAATGATAATGCCAGCTAAAAATAAAACTGGTCTTGTATTATTATATTTTTCACGTTTGTAAAATCAAGCAATTATGTTCATTCCACAATACTATTCGCATGTAATTTTGCGTTATTAAAACCGAAAACATGCTAACCTAACTATAAATACAAATCAGAGAGCAATATTTCAACCGGCCGCAATGGCTCGAATTTACCACATACCAATTCTCACCAGATAATATGTGGGCATGTTTTTGAAAAAAAAAAATATATTCATACTATTCTTTAATGAAATATTCACCTGTCTGGTCATTCGAAGTCATTTCGTATTATGCTATCTATCATTAAACCGTAATACAGCCTCTCTGTTTAAGCTAATGGAGTAATAGCATAAATATAGGCATAATGATTAGTACTACACTAGCCTTGTTCTTGGAGCTTGTATTTGTGTTTATTTATTTTTTCGAACTGACTACGCTATTGGCCTTACTAGCCCTTCACAGCTTCACCGGACTACAACTTGTTTAATTTTTCTCGCCTTTGGGATACAATACCCAACGTTCAATACAACATTTAAAAACACCAGAAAAAATAATTTACAATAATTAATTTATTAATTTCTCCAACTAATATACAAAAATCATTTAGCAACACACACTTATATTGTTGGAATAAATCCAAAATGTAAAAGTGCCCCGTGGGGGCCATTAAAAGTTGTCGCCGTTTCACCGCGTCCTCCGAACTCGTGTACCGAGTTTTGTTCCAAAAACGATTATAAATTTATAAGCACGAGCTGTTTTGGATCAGTAATAATATACTTAGAGTGAAGGTAATATGGGTTCGAATCCTTTAATAAAACTGCAGTAAACAAAAACAGAGTTAAAATGTTCACTACAAGTTAAAATATGTCAGCAATACCAATATATTCCCTTACTATGTTCTGAGATTAAAGGTGAAATCTATAAAGCGTTTTCAGCCTTATCTTATCCTTAGTTCAGCATAAACTTCACTAAGTAGTGATTCAGCACAATCTTAAGTTTTGAATTTTTGATCTAATTACTGTAAGGTTGTGATTAACTTTGTTTCAATAGAGCGTCGAGTCTGTAGGTCTTCAACAAAATAAAAAAATGGGAGCAAACAAATTGAAAAAATTAAAGAATTAGTGCACCAAGAATGAAAAAAACAGTGGAGGCCGTCTTGATATTTCTCCAATGACGGATCAAGCCAATGACTATCAAATAATAACAACAATCATTCAAAAAGCCACGCTGAAGCCATTGGTTTCAGCATGAATGGATCAGCATTTCGTTCGGTCAACGAGAGTGCCGGAGGCTCACCTCCCTCTCTCTTACTTCCCTCTCTCATCCTTCTTTCTCGTCCCCTTCCACAGGCTGGCAACGCCCTTGCGACTCCTCTGGTGTCTATGGACGGTGGTGATTACTTAACATCAGATGACCCATCTGTTAGTTTGCTTCCTATTATATAAAAAAGGTGTAGAAATATCACTGTTACATTATTATTTTGCCATACTTTTTTATTCGCATAAGTTAATACCCGAATTTTTCGTAAGTCGTTGAATTTGGTGATTTAAACTTAGCTCAGCTCAATGCTAAGTGAATGCTAAGCTTCCGACTATAAATTTAAACTCTGGACTTACGGCTGAGATAAGTCTGAGTGCGATCTATAGATTTCACCCTAAGACACATTAAAAATTAAAATATATAAATTAATATGATTATTAAACTATTGTTATATGTTAATAGAGGAGATGTGTAATATAACATGTAAGAAGTATAACATAATCAAATTAGTATCAACTTGTGGTAAATACTTCTCACACTCAGTGGCACATTTGTAGTCTTGGTCGCCCTAGGCCTCAGGCTATGTAGTAGGTACCAGCCACCCCTGTCCGCCCTAGGCCCGGGCCTCCTGGGCCTTAGAACAAATTTGCCACTGCTCACACTCGATTTTATACGGGAAAACCGATTTAGAGTAGAGACAACAGACGGCAGCGCTCTTTTCCATTTGCACCTATAGACGTATCCCTAGACTAAGGTCATACTTGAAAGTGCGTTCTTCGTGAACTCTCTCTAACGTGCGTTTAGAGATCCTTCAGAGATTAAGGGATAAGCGTATGCGCCTGATATTTCATAATTACCTTTCTCCATCAGAGACTGTGGGCTTCCGTTCTGTTCACTTCCTCATCCGAAAGCCTGACGTAGGATCATTCTTCGGAATATATTGGTAGAAAGACTATAGCGAAGTGGTTTAGGCACTTTGTTGGCAAGTTATTTTTTATTTTTATTTTTTTATCGAAGCACGACATAGTGACTGCACTATGTCTGATGTTAAGCATAGTACAATCCAAAAACATCGGCAATCACCGCTATTATCCATCGCCGGTCGCCGCTGTCATGCCGGCCATAATGACGAAAGTCACCCGGTACTGGATATGCACAGGCTGATCCCGAAACGCGACGCGCAGAAGCGAGTCACTATGACAGGCTTTTTCGCCATATGCATGGTGGTTGCGACCCAGTCGGGCTGTAAAACCCTACCACCCCGCTTTCGCCATTGCCTCGTTCGTTATTCAGCAGGGTGCACCACGTGCAGGTGAGGTTGGCTTGGGTGTCTCAAGTCTTAAGATGTTACTCGACACCCCTTACACCCCAAAAAAAAAAAGTTATGGAAGTTGTTGAGTTCTTCACGTATCTTGGGGCCTCGACAATTATCCTGACTATCTTGCTTTGTTAGAATTTAAAGTAGGTATTGTAGGAATATAGCTCTCAAGTCTCTGATAATCGCCGCTGTCGTGCCGACTTGTGTAAATATCTCTTCACGTTACGCTTGAAGGACATCATGTCATAGGAAGAAGGGAAGACACTGGCCGGGAAAACGTAGCATTGTGTATTTTTCACAGTTTGAAATCGCCATTACGTCGTGGCTTGGCACGGTGATTATATTATACCCATAATTTTCTTTAGTTGGAGTTTTTGGCGGCATTTTAGTCTGTCATGTAGTGGATTTTATATTTTATTCATAATCTTTTGTTATTTGACTCTATATTGTGTAAATTTGGTGGTATTTTACGTAAAATAGTTAGTTTATAGTGCATAAGTGAAGTGAATGGAAAATAATACCACGGAGCATGACATTCTGAGATGCCACAAAAACTCCCTGGAAGGTTCTAACAAGAGATCCACCATCTGTTAGAATATGGATTTACAAGATGCTTTGTTGAAATGATCGCACGACGTTTGTGATATGATTGACTACATGACAATGGCAGTAATAATCGGAAAGATTGATTGCCAAAAATAAAGTTAAAAAAAAAAAATCTTTAGGAAGATGTCTATGGCTATGCAGCGAGTCTATTACTGGCTGATGATGCTAATGTTGAGTCGTAACTAATCACGCTTAGTGTCAGAACATATTAGCCTAAAAGTTATTACTGCTTAAGCGGCAGAAAAATTTACAGCGATCTTACCTTCATGATTTTATATTCTAAAAGTGCCCGATAATTCAAGTCAAGGCCTAAATGGTCCGTGTATACAAATAGTAGATTTATGAAATCTTAATATTCCCTTACACATTATAATTTCATTAAACCGTTTTAATAATCATAATAACTGTATATACTATAGCTGTGTGCACACAAATCCGAGGTGATCCGAGCTCTTTGTTTGAGAGCGGCGAGTTGCGTGGGATTAGTTGTGGGCTTGACCCGGAGTAATTCCGGGGGATGTTTTGTGCCGGACATTTAATTTTGACTGGAATAAGGAGTACAAAGGGAAATAACCACATCTATTTTATGAGTATATATTATGAATGAGTTAGTTATGGTGCGTCCGGGCTCCAAATCCAATCATGTGTATTCAAATTGTGAAAAAACTTTACAGATTGGATAACGAACATCATCACAATAAAACTACATCCTGGTGACGATGCTTTATTAAATACTGATCTAGCTAGCAATCCGGCAGCTACGCTTGAGAGACAATCTTCTTGAGGCTAGTGTATTATTACCTCAAGTTACAACTTGACGTAATAGCAGACAAGATTATGAAGCTCTAGCAAGAGTAGCGTTAGTACATCAAATCCTTCACAATTAGTTACTTCGACATGACCACAAACCATCTCAATCCTTCGTTGATATTCACCGCAAAGTATCCAAAAAAAGACCGCGGAACATTTTCACCGGTCAGTCCGACGATATCACGGCAACGAATGATTTGTACACTAAAGACTCTTTAAACAGAGCATACATGAACCTACAATCCGAGATCACTGATAACGCCGTCATGGTCGGGCGGTCGACATCGCTCTCGCACACCAGTCACGAATTCCTTTGGCAACATCTCAAGCCATAGAAGGATTTGGAAGAAATGGTATGGTTTCATCTAGAAGTTTTCATTCATAGAAGATTCCTACTAAGTTGCAAAGATTAGAAGCTTAGTGAATCAACGCCTTGTCTGAACACGCTATTAACTAAGCCATCATCGGTTCAAAAATTAAATGAAATAATTATATGTTAATAAACAGAAGTCATTGGTATTTCAGATAAGAACATTTGTAACAATCAAAATATTTCCCAGAACCCACTTTAGGAATCGCTTTTATGGATTACAAATTCCTCTCGTCCCGCAGCCCTCACTACGGCTAAACCCTTCGAAATCGTGCCAGAGTTTTGGTCCTAAATTTCTTGTCTATTGGAATACATTGTGTTAATATTTATTTATTCCCAATCCGTTTTGTGCCTGTGATGAATACGTAACGTTACTCGAACGTTCCTTAGAACCATTTTCTACAAACTACACGATTCTTTTACGTGTTTCGGGTAAAATCTTCCTAAACCGTGTATAGTTTTCACAATAACGTTACGATATTCACAATACAATACATTATACATATAACATACAATATTACATGTGGCAGAGATGTGAATGTTAAAGTGGATGTGTCGTGTAACCATAATAGATAAAATTAAAAATATGTATGTCAAAGGAAATTTGGAAATAGCATCAGTGACAGGGAAGTTGAGGAAGTAATAGGTAAACATGGTACGGGCATATTATGAGAAGAAATGAATGTCATGTAACTAGTAGACTTCAGTATGAAGGTGGGTGGACACAGGAGTAGAGGAAGACCGAAAAAGGTTTAAATGGATTGAGTGAAAAACTATATGCATATGAAAGGTGTGAATTATGAGATGACATTTAACAGAAGAGAATGGAAGAGAAAAACCTGTTGTGCCGGTTTCACTTAGATGGGATAAGGGTAAGAAAGGGTTTCGATATTCACAATCTATATTTGAGAAGGAGTTACTTTGTACCTTATAGTTCTGTTCATACAAATTTTTCTAATACATCAAACAATCTAAGGAAAGGATGTTATAAACCTACTTATATCGGTGTCATTATTGGCACCACATTATTGATTAGACCAGCGGTTCTCAACCACCGTACCGCGACACATACGTATCGCCATCCGTTGATGGATTGCGAAAACTTCCTAATGCAACCAAGTAAAATATAATGCATAATATAATAGGATACGATATGTATACAAATTCTGTTACTCTGTCTATAGTGAGTTTTAACCTCTTAAGGCATACAATGGTCGAGGTTCACGCATTTAAGTTTTTTTTTTATGTAATATTCAACCAATATTTTTATCTCTTGTTCATTTAAATGCACATTGGGTTTTTTGATGCTCCTGGGCTTTAAATGAGGGAACATTTTTAGACAACCTCTTATCAAGTAAATAGCTAACCTGAATAGAATAAAATACTTGCACTATAAAATAAACTGGAGTTGAAAAAGAAACACGATTAAAACATGGCGCCATCAGTGAATTATCTATAATAGTCGGTTTTACAGTTTTCCTACAGCCCTACAATATACCAATTTAAAGCGGCATCTGTTTGAGTGTGATGAAACTTACAATTAATAACAATGTAATAATAATAAATATTGCGACCATTAATAAAATATAATTTACCATATCTCGCAAGCTGGACCAAATTTTACATAAATGTCAACTTACATGAAAATCGGTTGAGTAGTTTCAGATCGTCGTAGACAAACATCAAGACAATGGGTTTTTATATATTTAGATAACTGACTGACGGCAAATTACACATTTTCATAGAAATATTTAAATATGGCATTAATAACATCGTTAGGTGAGATTACAGTTAGTGTGAAACTTTAAAAGCAATATCCATAAAATTTGAATGTACAGCATATTGTACACTGGTCATCTAGGAAAAGCTTTTGGCCTGAATGCAAATTTGTACAATAAATTATACGAGTACATTAAGTTTTATCAGATTAATAATGAATAATAGATATTTTTTTCGCATAAATGTTATTAATAAAATACCGTTTTGATGTGATAATCTCTTATAAATCGATGAACGCCGACTGTACGCAAGAAAAAGCATAACTCATATCACGTTCCGCCTGAGCCGAGCGTGCAAGTATAAGCACGGAACAAGCGATGGAGAGGCGCGATCGGCCTAAGCGTTCGACTTCTGATGCTTTATATAAAAAAAAATTATTTCTTTAATTCTTTTAATTCTTTATATAAAATAATTCAATTCAATTCATAAAACTATACTATTTTCCACAAATGATTTCGTATGACGTTAGCACGTAAAATTATCATCCGGCAACTGGCTGTACAGACAACCATTTTTTTTTAGTTTGTCTCATTTCGGCAACGTATGTTCAACTCCTTTCTATCATGATCCTTATCGATAAACCTTTCTCGAACTCTAATAATAGTTCGCGCCTTTCTTTTCTAGGAGAAACTCTACAAGAAAGCTGCCGTATAAAGTTGCGCATAATAAAAATCAATCTAACAACCCTACGAAAGTTATTTAATTGGAATTGTTAAAAAGTTTCGAAGGGTAAAAACATAAAAGCGTCTAGTTTTAATAATGACTGTGTAATGTGCCCGAAGTAAACTTATAGTGAACGAAACTATCTTAAAATTTCCACGGCCTGAATGATTCGAGTCTAAAGCAATAGGGAAACAAAGTAATAAAACAGTAAGTTATGCCAATAAAAGTCGTTGGCGACTGACTTCTTGCGAAGATTTTCAAACTCTGACAAATTCAACTTTTTTTGCATCGGAGATGAATCTCCTCAAGTAGTGTGTACTGGCTAATTGATATGATCTTTCTAGTAATCCAATGCATATTAATATTAAACTATGATAATATTAAAGAATTTATAATAGGAGTGCTCAAATTGTTGATCACGAGTGCTTGTGAGTCGATCTCGAGAAAAATTTGCCAAAATAGAATTATTAATAAGTTCTGTTTTAGTAGGTAGGTAACTTGAACAAAATAAACCACTAAAATTTATTTGGTCCACAATTATGCCAGAAAAACCCTTTCATCACTTTCTTTAATCGTTTTAGCTTGAGTTAGCTACACCTAACTAGACGACAATGCTGCATCACACATACTTACAACTTTTCAGAGTCAATCTATAGTACTCTAACAATATTGTGATAGATCACCAGCAGTTTCAGTTTGAGCACCCCTGATTTAGAAGGTTTATCAAAATCAAAAGTACTTTGTTCGGCTTAGGCCATAAGAAGGTGCTTATGAACGTCAAAGCTACTACCGGTTCAGAATACAATCCAGTCATCGAGAAGAACCGGCAAGAGACTCGATCTGGTTTATCTTTTCATGACTAATACATAGATAGTCACTTTCTTTTTTGGTGTATGCACAAAGAGGAGCATCATTCGCAGTCATCACCATCGTACATATATTGAATCACACTATATTAAAATAGCCTTTAAACATTAAAACCCGCTTGACATGGTGCTTAAACTCACAATCCGGCAAACCGATAATATGATTTGAGACTTTGTTATAATTGCTTTGTTATACTTTGCGGGGTGGTAGGGTTTTACAGCCCGACTGGGTCGCAACCACCATGTATATGGCGAAAGAGCCCGTAATAGTGATTCGCTTCTACGCGTCGCGTTTTGGGATCAACCTGTGCATATCCAGCTTTTTACAGGCCGGCATGATAGTGACGACCGGTAAAGGATAGTGTATCACTCGGTAGTCGCTGTTGTTTTTGGATTGTACTATTCTTACCATCAGGCATAGTGCAGACATTTTGCCGTGCTACAATAAAAAAAACCTAACACTATTACCTAACTATTATTGGGTCTTAGAGAGCTTGAAATATAGAATGACCAATCTGTTACTGTTTCTAGTATTTCAATTACGTTGATCTTTTACTAAATGCAGCTTATCTATGTTTTTGCGGACATACATTACATTATCAAGGATATATTGGAAAGACAGAGTTTAGCAAATTTACATTCGTCGGAAATCAGTCCGCGTCAACTGAACCAAATATAATTTCACTCACGTACAATCATAAAAAGCTGCACGCTCTCGACGGTGCCCTTCCCTAGCAACGACCTGAAAGCGGCGGATTGAAGATAAAATTTTATCGAGCCAACAGTTCAGAATCGTAAATTACTGAGCTCATTTTTACAAGTTAGTTTTATTGCCAGCTCGGCCAATCGACAAATATTACGATCGTCAAAATGTTTCCCCTACCTTTTAGTTATTATCTGCTTGCGTGAACCTAACTTAGAGTCACATGTCTTCCTTGACACATTAACACTAGATCTTTTCTGAAGTGAAAAGAATTTCCTTAGTCGCTTTGAGCGGTATTTTTGGCAGGAGATGATTATGATTTCGCGTCAAAACATGCTAGTTAAGCGTGACCGAGCATATTGCGCTTGCGTAGCTTGCATCAGACTAACGACGCAAAGTGTAACGTGTAATATTGATGGTTTTATTTATTTATTTTTTTTTATGTCATAGGAGCAAACGAACAGACGGGTCACCTGATGTTAAGTGATCGCCGTCGTTCATAGACACTTATAACTCCTGGGGAGTCGCATGTTTGGGATAAGGGGAAGGGGAAGGGGAGGAAAGAGGAGAGGTGGGCCTCCTGCTCTTTCACTGATCGAGCGAAACGCAACAATGCAAGCACTGTTACTTCACGTCGGTTTTCTGTGAGAGGGTGGTACTATTCCGGGCGAGCCGACCCATTCATGCTGAAACCAGTAATATCTTCAGCGTGTCTCTACCACCTACAAAAATTGTATTGTAATTGTATAGCCTATGATATGTTAGATTATTTAGGACCCCAGACAGATGAAAAAATAATGACACAATTAGAATCAAAGTTACTATAAACAAAAATATGAAAATATACAACGTATATTTCGTACCGACGTCAATTTATTCATTCAATCTTATTTATATTCAAAGGTCAAACATTCTCCTTTGGTCTTTCACGACTCATCTTCACGACGTAATAACTACATGTGAGGGACAGACAGATAGATAATTTCCCGCGGGAGAGCCGACGATGTCTCCGTTTCGCACTTATCACTATGTACGGGCGACTCGAAATTGTTTTATTTTCAGATTGACCCCTGGAGGTGATTTTCGTAGTTTTTATTACTCCACGAATATTTATTTACGAAATTTATGTTTCAAATATATAAAAGGATTTTTTATGACCGATTTATTCATACATCTTAATTAGCATGTCTTCCTTAAAGGTATACGCTAAAGGTATAGCGCTCTGAGTGCGCTGGATCTCAAGACAGGCAAACCCGATTCAGCGTCACCGAACTGAACGTAACGATTTACTTCAGTTAACTCTTCAGTATGATTAAAGTATCGACTCCAATAAAAATTGTATGGTTTTATGAAACTAAGATACAAGTGAAACTTCTTTTTGGTTTGCAGACATTTAACTGAATTTTTTTGGAGATTTATTTGATTTAGGGTATTAATATAGCATTTTTGATAACTCGATAGTTGAAAATTGGGAAGAATAATGGAAAACCAATAGTAGACAAATTAAATAATATTAATCAGCGTATTAAAATAAAGATCTATACTAATATTATAAAAAGGTAAAGTTTGTGAGTTTGTGACGTTGTTATGTTGTGACGTTGTAGGGGGTAGTCTCAGGAACTACTGGTCCGATTTCAATAATTCTTACAGTGTTATATAGCTCATTCATCGAGAACGGTTATAGGCTTATATATCATTACGCTAAGACCAATAGGAGCGGAACACAGATGAAAAATGTTTAAAAATCGGGATGTTTTTCCTTTTAAGAACTACTGCGTGTTAGTGTTCGTGTATATATTCCAGAGGCTAGTACATAATAAATATAATCGTGCAGATGATAGACGAATGTTAAAAACTGAGCACAATATATATTTGAATCATTGAATCATTTTGAATTGAGCCATGGGCCTATCTTATCGGCCGTGGCTGCTCTACCGAGCCTTTCACTTTACGCCTACTCCATAGCCGACTGTAATGCGACATGCGACAGGTGGACAAAAAAAAAGAGGTAATGGGAAAACGTTTCACTTTAAAATGTAATGTAAATTTATAAAAAATCAGTGTCATGGTTTTTGTCCACAATGAACTTCGAAACTATTCAACCGACCTTCAAGAAATATTGGCATTTATTTGTACCAAGCGGACAGATAGAATCTATACTAATATTATAAAGAGTTAAAGTTTTTGAGTTTGTGACGTTGTAGGGGGTAATCTCAGGAACTACCGGTCCGATTTGAAAAAATATTTTAATATTATATAGCTCATTTGTCGGGGATGGTTATAGGTTATATATCATCATGCTAAGACCAATAAGAGCGGAGCACCAATGAAGAATGTTTAAAAAGGTTTTTTCCTTTGGGAGCTCCCGCTGCGTGTTAGCGTTATCCCAAAATGACTATTCCACACTAACGAAGACGCAGGCACAGGCTAATAATTAATATTCTGATTAATTGCCTCTATATTTTTCAATTACAAATTGAACGATTGTCAATGTTGGTTATTGTTGTTAATTGAGAGTTTCATCAGTCTCGAATAGATGGCGCTTTAAATTAGTTTGTTGACAGAAAACTGTAGGACCGACAGTCATAGATATCACATCGATTGCGACGCGTTTTAATTTTGAATTTCTTTTTCAATAACGGAGCCACAGCAATGCGTGGCCAGGTCAGCGTAGTAGGTATATCGTATAGGTTTATAATGATTAATTAAAATAATGTTTGCTTGTGTAATTAGATGAGACCGATTAACGAGCCCGCAGCGTTGACCGCCGCATACCAATTACTTTACAAGGAAATAGTTTAACGGCTGCCGTTAACTTAACTATCAGACTCATAAATTGCTAGTAAAATACAGTGATAATGTCTTGTTTCATATCTCTGTAAAACTAATATGTAAATAAATTAAATCTATATAATATAATAGCTGATGCGGTCATACGTTGATGTGGATCAGTTAGTTACATGTTCAATTGAAATTAAAAAAATAAAAATAAAACGTGGCGACATCTATAAAATACCTATAACAGTTGGTCCTACGGTTTTCTGTCATCAAAATACTTTAAAGCACCATCTGTTGGAGAATGATGATACTTACAACTAAAAACTGGTTTATATAAATATCAGCTTGTAGAGCCACGCTGAAGTACACCTGGTTTAAGCATGAATAGGTCGGCTCGCCCGAAGTGGTGCCACCCGACCCACAGAAAACCGACCTTAAGTAACAGCGCTTGCATTGTTTCATTTCTTTCGATCAGTGAGAGCGCCCGATACCGCCTCCTCCTTCCCCACCAACACAGGCCGGCAACGCACTTACGCTCCTCTGGTGTTGCTGGTGTCTGAGGACGGTATTGATCACTTAACGTCAGGTGACCCACCAGCTCGTTTGCCTCCTATGATGTACAAAATAATATTAACAATAATTTACATTGACGATCATTTAATTTGTCATTAAAAATATTGAGGCCATTACTCGAAATATAAATTATTATATCTCTCAAGAGGGGTCAATTATACATAAATGGCAACTTTTATGAAGGTCGGTGGAGTGATTCGGAGTGCATCGTGGACAAACATCATGATACTGGATTCTTATATATTCAAATTAGAGAACACGGTAGCCAGATGCCATGCCGCAGACCTAGATCTATCTCCATAGTCTGCTTACACTACTTTAAAATACTACCTATACATAAATGTCAGAAAATGAAACAATGATAAATAAAAACTGAATAATTCATTAAAAACCGTAAATGTATGGTATTATCTTTGTCCTCGTGTTATTTTCAACCACTTGAAAATAATAATGATTCCACAACAAACATTACCTTTTTTACGTTAACTAGACGTCACTTCGTCAATATTTGCTTTAACTGTTGTCTTATCTATAGATAACTGGTATCGTCGTGTAGAAAAGTACTTTCACTCTTATTAATTCATTATTTATATATAACAAACAAGTAACATAGTTATTTTACGTCTCACTTAGAGTTACTCGTATTTCAGTATTAAATAAATATACTAATCCCTATTCAACTAAGCTTTATTGATGCCTTGATGGCTTACTCGAAAAGTCGAAGTTTACGGTGAAGGAAAACTTTGTGATAAGGTCATAGTATGGTGTTAAGGGTTTTTCTACGTTTTTTTCTAATATCTCTGGCTAGCTACCAAATGTGGCATTCGAAGTGTCGGTTCAAAATCTGTCAACAAGCACTTGTTTGTGTGTTCCAATAGCTGCACTTGAGAGCCAGTTACCTATAGAATTATCGTGTTAACGATCTTAGACTAGTCTGGTGAACCTGTTAAGACCATGCTGGGTCAATAGCGTAGTCAGCTTGAAAAAAAAAACGATCTTAGACTACGTTAGCGATAACGTGATCACATGAGATTGTGCTCAAACACATAAAAAGTACAATAAAACCTTTTTTAATCTTTATGCAAACATAATTATCACCTTATTTATTTTTATATTTCTAAAATTGAAAACATAATTATCTAGTTGGTAGTAAATAAAAAGACATCGCCAATGGGTACTTCAGAACCACTTTAGGAGACTATAAGATTGCGTTATTAATTATTTTGCCTATATTTTGTAATATTATTAGGTCGCTTTTTGTCTCTTGGAATATTACCAGCCAGTAAAGAAATCATTGTATAACATATTTATGGAAGATTGTTATAGGCTATATAAAATAAACAAGGTATGATCCCTATGAATCGATGGTGTTTTATACGATTTTTTTTTCAATAGTTACCTGACTATATTAAAAATAATGATTCTTTTTATTAAACGTACGTAAAACTGCAGGACGCATATAGTCATAAAATAAATATGATGTTAGTAAACTACAGATGTCAAAATATTTTCTGTATTTCTTGGAACTCAGTTCAAAATATCTAAACATTACATAATACAATACGAAATACTGTGTACGTTAAAAACTTCAAACATTCTATATTTAAATTAAACGTTCTCTCCGTGATTGTACTAACTAACCGCGCACCGAGCTTATCTTTCAACAATATTCCAGTCACCTCCGCCATTGTGCCACTGTTGTTATAAAATAACAAAAAAAAAAATGAATATTTTTACAATTTTCGCCTTCTTAATCGTACTAACGAGCGGTACTCAGACATCCGTCATCGAGGAATCGACCACACTCAAGACGACGACCGAACAAAGGACGCTCTTAAAGAAATTGCAAGATTTCCAAGAATCAAAAAACGAAACGAAACCTCTCATGTGGAATGAGATTTTAGCGGATGTGTTGGTGAATAAAGTGAAAATATTCTCATTGAAACGTGACAATATAACTACAGTCAACGAAGAGACTCGACACAGCGCACTTACAAGATGGTTCGGTTCAGTTCTGGTCTTTTACAAAAACGTTATTTACGACAAATTCATTAGTAGACCGAAACAAAACGATATACTTAACCTTCATGAATTGAGTGACGTAACTGATGGAAATAATGACGCTGCCAACGATGTAAACGCCTCAGAAGAAGCCTTAAATCACCTCCAAGATACATTAGTGAACAATAAATTTAATTCAACGAATCCTAAATCAGACGTCGAGATTATAGAACCGAAATACCATGGAAGACTTACTGATGATGATACAGAGAAACCTGAAGAGGAGGATAAAGCTACAGTGTGTCCTGAAGGTTATGTGAAAAGTGATAAAGGCTGTTTGGACTCGAATTCTCGTTTAATCTTAGCTGTTCCAAGTCAATGTCCAAATGGATACAAATTAGACCGTTTGGGTTATTGCCGAATTATGTTTACATTTATTAATTAATCTACAAATTGTGATGATGTAACAAATTAATACTCCAAACGCGTATTTTGCAAATATTTTGCACAGCGATATTTTTTTAGATGTTTAATTCTTGACAAATTCGAGGAAATCATTTTTTCAACTACTCAAGGATTGAGGAAGCGGTTATAATGTAAACTAATATGAGGCGAATAGACTTAATCATGATTGATAGCTCCTTTTCTTAGTTCAGTATTTTAAGTCGTTTAATATTTGCAGCTTATATCATGTTTATTAATATATATACACATAGGTGAAGGGAAACCGTTAAGTACCGTTTGTCCTCCAGTTGTCAACCGATTTTGTTTTGTAGCTATTGTCAAGGTTTAGTCTTATCCATATAAATACTTAATTTGTATACAACTAGATCCTGACAGACACGTATACATACACATATACTCAAATATATACCTACCTTAAGTATAACGCGTAACGCATAATAAAAAAAATTCCCTACCATTTCCATAAGAAGTTTCTCTTGAAAAAATTCTTTTTTTCCGTCTAACCGTTGAAGCGTTTATCTAAAAGTTTCTATTTATCACACTGCACTATCCTTACGAATTCTACTGTACAATATTTGTGCACTTTTCGGCAAAATAAAAACTAATATTAGATTTTTTATTCTGAATTATGGTCTAATCCCGATTTGTTTTTTCGAACTGACTACACTAAAGAACTAGCAAGGCCTTAACACCTTCACCGGACTACTTAATTCTGACAACTGGACAACCACTTGTACTATAATATAAATTAGTTCACAGAAATTTATACTTTTTATTAACCGTCTGTAAGTATTCGTATTCATATATTTTAGTATTCAGTAGGTAGCATTTAGTATCTTTCTCGTGTTAATGTTTATATAGAGATAATATACAACAATAGCATATTGTCATAGTTTTACTTATTTTTTATCCTCGTTTAACTATTGTTGACAACAGACCGCTTATCTAATAAACCATGGAGAAAAGTAGTGGGAATCTGACAGATGACTATCAGTCGACTATTACTACGCCTGTTTTTTCGTTCATTTAATCGTCTGGTCTTCAAGTGTTCAGATGAGAATGGCTTAGTTTATCTCGTCCTTAAAACGTACGGCCTTTATAATAAAGCTTAATTTTAAATGACATGGCTAGCGGTATGATTGTTCATTTAGAACAGAACAATAATTACATTAATTGATCGGCTATGATTTGATAAGAAATTATTTTTATTTATTTTATTTTTGCCAACCAATCTTCTACTGCCATTGTCGTATAGGTAATGATATTACAAGTTTCTACTAACCATTTCAATTAACTTACAAGTTGGTGGCCATCTTGATGGAATTTTCCAGGGAGTATTTGTAGCAAGTCCTACACTTGTCCAGACTAACCGAACTGTATTATGAAAACACCACGAATATTACAAACATAGAGCCAAATAATACAAGATTATGAAAAGATATAAAATCCATTACATAACATTTCAAAATCTCGCCAAAAACTCTTGATAAGAAATTATTTGTGTATGACTTTTTATTTGTGTTAGCTTTTTACTCATTGAGGTGAGAATGGACTTGTTTAATTCACAATTACAATGTACACTCTTGATAATAAGGTCTAATTCTAAATGGCATGACCAGCGGTATGTTATGTTATAACATCTATACATATAGTAAAAAGTATCTAGGCGACCGAGCCTGGTTCGGTTCTTTAAAAAACAATTTTAAATTGAAATAAACTATTAGGTTTGCCTCACAAAATTAGCATTTTACTACAAAAAAAAAATTAAAAAAAAAATCTTTTTTGCTGTCCACTCGGATTCGAACTGGGGTTACACGGATTTTCGAAGCAACCAATTTCCATTTGAGCTATTATTGTTTTGACAGCGGCAGCAAAATCTAATACCATTAAACGACCAGTTCTTGTATATTTTTATATTTGTATATATTCAGGATCTCGGTAACGGAGTCATCTATTTCCGTTAAACTTAGTATGTAGGTAGTTTCAGGGACGACGAATCCATCTGGCTAGATTTTATTCATAGAAAACTTTTCTTAACTTAGTTTTCAGGCAATGAAAAAATATAGTAAGAATATAAAGGTAAATCCGTGTAACCCCAGTTCGAATCCGAGTGGACAGCAAAAAACATGTCTTTTTTAATAATTTTTTTCAAAATACTAATTTTGTGAGGCAAACCTAATAGTTTATTTCAATTTGAAATTGTTTTTTAAAGAACCGAGCCAGGCTCGGTCGCCTAGACACTTTTTATTATATGTATATAATAAAAAGTAGTAGTAAAAGTAGTTTATATTCTTACTATATTTTTTAATTGCCTGAAAACTCATTTAAAAAAGTTTTCTATGAATAAAATCTAGCTAGACGGATTTATCGTCCCCGAAACTATCTACATACTAAGTTTCACGGAAATAGATAACGCCGTTTCCGAGATCCTGAATATATACAAATACAAAAATATACAAGAATTGCTCGTTTAAAGGTATTAGATAGATTAGATAGATAGATAGATATACTACGCATCTGTAATTTTTAGATTTATGTAAAAAAAAATGTTAACGTGTCTAGGAATATGTAATATACATTTCAGTCATATTTAGAAATGTTTGTCTGTCTGTTTGTTTAAACACGCATCACTGCTAAAGTACTGCGTCCATAAAACCATAAAGCATATCCTCGTGTAACATTTGTTTCATTAAAATCGATTCAATCTATCAAAAATTATTGCAATTTTAATGACGACGAGAGAGCGTTAAGAGAATAGTAGATAAATAAATGGACTTAATACATTCAGATGATTCATTAATCACTATTTTTTGCATTAAGTTCCAAGCGGACAAAGTCGCGGGCAGGACTTAATAAATATTTTTTTTGTGTAAATTGTGCATTCAGAATAGGATATCAAATACATTAATAAATTATCGTTTCGAATTTTGTAGCATTTTTAATTCGAACGCTCATCCGAAGTCTTTGAAAATTAAATTCAATTAGTGTAACAGGCTTATTTTTCTTACTTTATATAAAATGGAGGAAGGTAACAGTCAATTTGCGGTTAGGAGGTAGACGATTGACGCCAGGTAGGAACTATGTTCGCTTCTTTGATGTTCACGACACCGTGAAATTGGGAGTCGATTGTGTGCCCGTAAAAGACTTGTTTGAGGGACGCGGAATTACTTCCCGCGGTGCGCTCTTTGCAATTTCGAAAATCTTTGGCCGGATGATTACGTGTAGTGGCCCGTGAACAGTGTGTTCTAGCTACTTTGTATCATTTTTAAAAGCCACACTCCCACTTGACTACGCTGCTATTTACTTTATGGTGCAAATGCATTTTACCCTATTTACTTTTCTATTCGAGTAATTTATCTGAACGTTCGGGCATAAATCGGTTACCCTCTGTATGCTAAATTTGTTTTACCATGTAATTTATACTAATATTATAAAGAGGTAAAGTTTGTGACGTTGTGACGTTGTAGGGGAGTAATCTCAGGAACTACTAGTCCGATTTGAAAAATTCTTTAGTGTTATATAGCTTATTTATCGGGGATGATCAGTTGGAGAGGAGCACCAATGAAGAGTTTAAAAATCGGGGTTTTCTTCTTCTTGAGAGCTTTGCTGCGTGTTACCGTTATCCCAAAGTAACTATTCCATGCAAACGATGTCGCGGGCACAGGCTAGTTTATGTATAATTTGGTCCAACTTGAGAGATAGGATAATTTTTATTTCGAATAATGGTCTCAATGTTTTTAGTAACAAATTAAATAATGGTTAATGTTGATTATTGTTACTGATTCTAAGTTTCATGAGTATCAAATAGATAGTGCTTTAAATTAGTTTATTGACAGAAAGCTGTTGGACTAACTATTATAGATATTTCATAGATGTTAACGATTAATAGATCGATCTTTCGTGTTTATAACAATAATGCGGATGAGCAAAGAATGATCTAGAATTTAGAAATACGATATTAGCTATTATTGGTACAACGAAAATGAATTCACTTGTTAAGTTCACAGGCTTCAGGTTAGATACGCGAAACAAAACTTCGACCGCACAGAGACCTCTGCGGTGATTACGTGCCGAAACTTATAATTACCGATCCCAGGTGTTTCCAGAACCGAACTCCGGCGACATCTGTCGGTAACAATTAACAGATAATCGTGCGATACAATTTTAGTAATTTCGTTCTGGAAAGTTTTAATTTATTTAATGGAAACGTTTTGGAAACTAGACCACATTGTTAGCAATTACATTATAACTAAAAAGTGTTTCTAACAAAACAAATGGCACGATAACGCACACATACGTAAAATAGTATTGTAACGTCACTATCTTAGTGTTACTAGTTAGTAGTGGTAGTAGTGGTTCTAGTTACTAGTAGGTTCATTCGTCGGGCCGTGGACGCTCCGGCACGGGATATTGTGGATTACAACCTAAAAATGGCCATAAAGAATGGAAATGCAAGCGCTATAAAAACAATAACGTCATTAAAACAAAACAAAAAAGTTGATAATAATTAGACAGTAAATATTTAATAAACTACTAATAATAATAATGTATATATATATATGCTCACGGATACGATTTTTACGTTAAAAAAAAAAACTACATATAAGCAAAAAAAAGGTGCGGACCAAGAGTCTGCAGACTAAAACAAAATATAAAAAAAAAGTCACTATCTTACATAAAATGTGAAAGTAAGATGGCATATCCTCAATATCGGTAGTGAAAAAAAAAAGTTATATGTTGCTTAGATACAGGCGGATTTACGGGTATTGTCATGTTTCCATTAACACTGACACGATACTGATATCACCTTTGCTAGCTAGTCAAGTTTTAACAAGGTGCTTTAGAAGCGCTTATGGCGTATCTACAGCTTTTTATTTGTAATATCATTGGTTGTTAGGGGATTGACAGGACTTATAGAGTTGTCGACACAATTTTGATGTAACGTCGATATTTTTGGACTTGACTTTTATAACAATCTAACGATATCTACTAGATGATAGAAACTAGGGATGGCGCTCTGAGATCGATGAATTGATTTTTAGACATAGAAAAATCGATTATTTTAATGAATGTTGAACAATGAATCGATATCTCTGTCATTATAAATTAATTAGATATGTGGAGTTTTTAGCGGGATCTTGGAATGTCATGTGGACTTTATATTTTATTCATAATCTTGTGTATTTGGCTCTATATTTTGTAATATCGGTGGCGTTTTACGTAATATAGTTTGGTTATTGTGTACAAGTGAAGTGGACCGGAAATAATATCACGGTGCATGGACTTGCCACAAAAACTCCCTGGAAAGTTCTAACAAGACGGCCACCATCTTGTTAGTTCATTGAAATTGTTGAAAGAAACTTGTAATATTGTTACTCACTTGACAATGGCAGAAATAATCAACAAGAATCTTGGTTGATAGAAAAAAAATAGATATATAGAATATGCAGACCATACAACAATATCGCAAGGAAGTTGGATATATTTTACAGAAATATAAGTAAGTAATACAGTATTTTAAAATGGTTTCAATAATATAATCCATATATCATAATAAAATCGGCTGAGTGCCTTAAGCGCTCGCCTTAGTAGTCCGGTGAAGCTGTTAAGACCTTGATGGGTCAACAGCGTAGTCATTTCGAGGAAAAAAAAAAGATAAAAAAAACGATCTTGAAATAATCCTCATTGGTGTTCCGCTCCTATTGGTTTTAGCGTGATGATATACAGCCTCCCTCGATAAATTTGCTATCTAACACTGAAAAATTTTCAATTCAGACCAGTAGGTGTAGTAGTTCCTGAGATTAGCGCGTTCAAGCAAAACAAACTCTTCAGCTTTATAATATTAGTATGGATTGTTCAGAACTATTGAGAGGTTGACAGATATTTGTTCGTAAATACGTTTTGGATATTTTTATGTGTTACCCTAGAAAATTTCTAGGAATATTTAGGTAAAAAACATTTAATACATCCAAGGCTTATAATACATTTCATTAAAAGGCTTGTATAGAAAAAAACCAAGATCTAAATTTATATTTATTATAATTAATCATGGAGTTTTTAGGAAAATTTAGCATCAAACTATACACATCCTGATAACCGTTATCAGTTTGATATAAATCAACTAAATTACCCAAAGGGCCATGAATATTAGCGTTAGCTGTTTAGCGGCCCATTTCGACGGGCTAATTGTAACGTATTAGCGTACTGGGAGGCCATATTTGTTTTATCCGCTCTTTGGACTCGACGTGGAGAATTAGATATCGACAATTTTACTACGCAACTGGCAGCGCGGAAACATTTGCCAGTGTCAGTGTTTTAATTTCATAAAAGTAATAATTGGAATACAATTCTATATGGTCATATTTATGCAATCTTAACTAATATTGTAAATGTGAATGTCATTTCTTACGCTTTCACGTCTCAACCACTAAAATTTTGCATATACGTTGCCATGTAGACCTTCAGAAAAAGATATAGGGTACCGTTCATCCTATATAGAACACTAGCTTCTGCCAGCGTCTTCGTCCGCTTTGAATAGTTATTTTGAGCTAACGCTCACTTTAACTCACTACTTTGTTTACGTAGAAAGTGAAAATATTTTTAAATAAGACGTACGTTAGTCCCGATTTTAAGACATTCTTCATTGGACTCTGCTGCTATTGGTCTTAGTGTAATATATAACCTTCCTCGATAAAATTAGTCATCTAACACTGAAAAAATTTTTCACACCGGACCAATAATTCCTGACGTTAGCGCGTTCAAGCAAAGAAACTCTTCAGCTTTATAAGAGTAGTATAGATAATGCTTCCGAAGAATCGATTACATCTATGTTAAAACGACTGAATCCGCAAGAAAAGTAAGTTTTTAATTCATTTTCCAAATATGTAAGTCCGTGTCAAATAACTTAAAAATATTAAAAATGCCGGTTGTACTGTTATTACCTGTAACGAATTTTTTTGCCTATTCTAAATTCGTTTAATTTGTTGTTGCCTAAAATTAACATTCTATTTAATATTACCAAAAGTACCAAACTTTGTCATATCACACAAATTAACAATGAACAATAAATAATTATCAAAAAAAGTCTCACAAAAAAAATTATAACGAGAAAATATTTCTAATGACGTCACTTGCTTTGGCCTCTATTTTATAATAAACTAGTATTTAATTCGTATTCTATATTGAACTTGAATTTGAATAATTCTGGTCGTTGGATACGAACCCGCACTTTCCTATCTTAATATAAAGGAAACTGTAGTTGATTAAATAAATAAGTATATTATTTGATACAGAGCGCCTGAAGCTCTTTATCGAGCAAAGTTATTCATATAGTATTAATTGCTATTTGAAATGAATATTGTTAATAATTGAGATATTTACAAGAATGAACATAATCTAATCTATACTAATATATAAAGATGAAGAGTTTGTTTGTTTGGTTGAACGCGCTAATTTCAAGAACTACCGGTCCGATTTGAAAGTTTCTTTTAGTGTTAGATAGTTCATTTATCGAGGATGGCTATAGGCTACATATCATCACGTTAAAATCAATAGGAGCTGAGCACTAATGAAGAATGTCTCAAAATCGGGCTATTTTGGGAGCTTCCGCTGCGTGTTAATGTCAGTATTATATGCGTTGACATGGTAACGCGATAATATTCTATTGCAAATATTTTCATGGTTTATTTTGTGTTCCTACTCAAAAAGTTTATTCTACGTTAGCTTTGTTTCCAATTTTTAATTATACGTGGTACGTTTATATCGCAAACATTTCTAAAGTTTATCTTGTGTTGCTGTTCAAAAAGTTTAGTAGTAATAATATTCGTCCAATAAAACAGTCGAAGGAATTAATCCATACTGCCAATTCTGAAGTTGTCAATATAGGTAGTTTTCTTCTATGTCCAAGTTAATGTAAATGTATAAGCGCCAAATCCTCTATATAATATTTCGTAAATTTTAATCATCTTAATTTTCAAGACCACAGAATTCATGCTCCGTGGTATTATTTTTCATTCAATTCACTTATGCTCAATAAACAAACCATATTACACAAAACGCCACCAATTTAACACAATATAGAGACAAGTAACACAAGATTATGAATAATATGTTATTCAAAAACTATTACATGACACACTAAAATCCCGCCAAAAGCTCCCCAGAAACTTTATTCTACGTTAGTTTTGTTCCCAATTTTTGATTTGTGATATATTACGTATTATAAAAGTAAAATGAGTGTATTTTATATTAAAATAAATAATTTTTGGTGAATCTGTGATGCTACAAATATTAACAATTTCTTTTTTATTCTGTCAATATGTCTATTTTTTTATTTGTTCCGGATAATCTCCGAAACGACTGGACCTATTTGAACGGTTTTTTTCTTAGAAATGACTACGCTATTGATCTAGCAAGGTCTTAACAGCTTCACCGGAATACAAGCAATATTTGAACGGGAATTTTACAGGCAAATAAGTAACTAATTAGCTGTATTATTTTAAGCTAGCGGGTTCAGCAGACGTTGCCCGCCCTGATAATAAGACAAACTATACCTATACCCAGCCCAAGAATCATTCTATATATTGGTGAAAACGACATGAAGATGGGTTCTGTAGTTTTTGATCTTTTCGCGAACAGACATATAGACAGACGTGGAACAGGACTTTGTTTTACACTATGTAGTGATGACCTGTTATCCGTGCATTCGTCCGTGTGAAATTAATCAAAACTATGTTATTCACTGTAAACATACGCGTGAGACGTGCGCTGTCCTGGACTCCAAGAATAAATATAATTGAAAGTCAAATGTTTATATGTGATTTAAATTATAGCAACGTATATCAATAACCTAATTATATCGACAATATAGGCATATTATATCTATATAATAAAAGATTTAAAACATGTTCTATAATGTATAGCTTAATATTTTTAATACTTTCTAATATAATGTAACTGAGCATTGAGGATGGTATTTAGTAGTTTAAAGTTTCAGGTATGTAGCTGATGATAAATCCCATCCCATTCGACACTCTGTTAGTATTCACATATGTAAAGTACATGTTACCTGTTACAGTATATGATGTGCGTGTCGTACTTACAAATATTTTTGAGAAAGTATTTCTGTAATTTACATAAGATGTGTGATAACATTTTTAAATTCATTTACTATATTTAAAAAACGCGTGCGAAGCCACGGGTAACCGCTAGTTGTATAATAAATTTATCTCATAATTTAATTTTAACTGTATAAACGCTATATTATATTTGTCTTTTATATTATACTAGCAAACGCCCGTGGTTTTGTCCATATATGTAAAATTGATTGTAATAAAATAGCATAAGACCTGTTAAAGGAATATACATTTAATAGCGATATAGAAGTAAATACATTGATCTCACAAAAGCAACCAGTATCAAATAAACTATTTCAAATCGTAATATTCATTTCACAGTGAAGGAATGAGTTATTCGTGCAAAATATGAACTAGCTTTACAGTAAATATAAAGAAAACATGTCTACTGAGAGCGTTTGTTGAAAGCATATTAATAACACTAACAAAGTGCCCGGCGTAAGTTATGGCAGCGCATTATAAAGTACGAACCGAGAAATATTTCTCTTCATATATTTTACCTTCGGATAAACATTCTAAAATTTCCTCTCAGCTTATTTATTATAATTAACTTTATAATATCTAGTTTTTATAGACATAATTCCGTTCAAAGGTTTTTTTAACATATTTTCCTTGATAGATATTATTAAATATACTTCGTCTGTAGATTTTTTTTTCGAACTTACTACGCTATTGACTTAGCAAGGTCTTAACAGCTTCACCGGACTACTAAAGCGAGCGCTTAAGACACTCAGCCGATTTTATTTGGGCAACTAGCTTAAGGGTGTACGGCACACCTCGGCTTAGCTGTTGCCTGTTACATGCAGACTCGCGACCTATCTTAGCTAACCTAGCTAACTATTCATATATGTTTGAGTTCTTGAGACGCATATGTGTACCAAGCATACATGCCTCAACAACCCCTCCATTTATTTATTATCGGAAAATTAGAGTTTTTTTAGTTCGATAAGAAAAAAAAGTAAACCCTTCCACTTTCATGTGTAAGCGTGTAGGCGTGCACGTGTGTGGGGGTGATCGTGTAGTTTTGTAGCGGTGATGTATATTTGTGTGTGACCGTATCGCGCAAGCAACGCACTCAAGGGCTCCCTACCGAGGGATTGAACCTAGGCTTGAGCCGCTGCCGTGGGAGGCCTAATCGGGTGTGCGGGAGCGAAATTAACCCCCAGACCACGGCGGCATGATCTTTGGTTACGCGGGCGTGGGCGTGAACACGCTCTGTTTCAAGGGACAGGCTGGTACTGATCGTTCGCTGACGTGATTAAATCAGGAGGGTCGGTAAAAATATGTCGCGGACGTCTTTTATAACGCGCAGCGTTAGGTACGGGTTCATAGTTTGCGGCGGATACCACTAACGGACTGGGTAACGTCACAAACCCACAAACTTTACCTCTTTATAATATTAGTATAGATATTTGTGTTGCTGACAGTACAGTTTTGACAAATAACGTATGAAATTCTCGCGGACCCAGTTATCTTCTTATATGAAAATACATAATCTAAAATTGTTAACCAGAGATTTTAATCGAAGTGTTAATTAAACATACACAATCACACACATTTCCTATGACGCGTTATGACAACTACTTCTGGCGATATAATTATCACGAGACCATAAACTGTGTGTTACATAAAACTGTAAGTGCTTACTTTACGAGCGCTACAACAACGGGACTGTGGTCCAGACGCTGATGACGTCACAAATTTCCCCGTCCCAAAACAATAAGGGCTCGCTCCGTTAACTAAGAATTGTTTCTCACGTTATTTACTCCAAACACTCACTAATAAGGGTTACGAGAATGTATCCTAACACTGTGATATTAGATTCTCCTTTTGCCGGTTCCTTTTCTTACGCATGCATTATTTTTACCAGATTATTTCAGGTTGTATGTGTCTACTAGCTGTTCTTTGTCCGCATGAAACCATATGTAAAAACAACGATTCATAAAATCATTTGAATATATTAAGTCCATTTACTTATCTATTTTTCTCTCGTACTTAAAACGCGTCGTCATTAAAATAACTAATACAAAAACACGATAAAACCTCACCAAGAGAACTATAAAGCATATCCTCTAGTAGCATTCAACATTTATTTCATTGAATTCAGTTCAGTCTATCAAAAGTTATTGAAATTGATGACAACGCGACATAATTACCAATGAAAAGTAGATAAGTAAAGGGACTTGACACATTGCGGTGAACTGTTATGTTACCTAACGTTCCACGCGAACGAAGTCACGGGCACAGCAAGTGTATGATAAAAATCATTTGTCATATTGAATTTAACAATTTCTATTTTTATTTTAGTAAAGATTAATCGCTTTAAATTATAAAAAGGTTGTCTCTCTCTTCTTATTCTCTCTGTTTCTCTGTTCTTATTCTCTCCACAATTTATTCAGCTCATTCTTTTAAAAATAATCAGAACACTAGATTTCACTTCTGATGCGTGTTTTACTCGATCTTTTAGTACAATTTGTAGTCAAAACTAGGTAGCTCATAAAATTCTAAAAATATAACTCAAACAAACGGTCTATTAAAATAGATATGCATTTTAATGCACCGTGATCCCGCTTAGGATAATTCCGATGACGGAGCGACGAGTTGCCAAATCCACGAGCACCTCCACCAAAAGCCTCGGATATTATTTGGCTATATTCCAAAATAATTACTTACAAAACCGGCAGTCCAATCGAGGTGCCGCGGATTATCGTATCAAATTGTGTACACGTCATTTCCAGATGTGGTATTCACATCTGAACAAATAACCTTGTCATGAATTACAAATAATAGTAAACAATAAATTAAAATTATTTTTAAGGATTATTCGTGTAAATTTGTGTGTAAAGAAAAATTAAAAACCCGTTTCAAAAATATTGAGTACCTTTTTAGTAATACTTACAAACAAGCGTTCAGTTAATTATAGGTAAATAGAAATTTCATTGTAATCCTTTTTCTCGTTTTTTGATCACAGATGTAAATTAAATAAATTAAGTAGCTTTTCACTCGCATAATTAAAACTAATCTAACGATATCAAACGTATGATGAAAACAAACATACAACATACACTCCAGTTCTCTCCTATGAAATCGAGTAAGAATATATAGGTATAAAAAATACGTACTGATTGATAACCGATCAATAAAATTAGAAGCAACTCATGCTAGAAATATTAAATTTCAAATCTGTTTTTGATGAATGAAATATGTATAGGTTTACTCACCTGATTGCTGGCGTGGCGAGTGTGTGAGACGTGTCGACGCGATGCCATTAGCGAGTGACTGTGCGCAATCTCTCTTGCTGCACTGAGCTCCCATACTAAAATTTGAGAATTTTAGAATATAAGGTTCACTTTATTCGAACAACAACTTCGTTGTTTCACATCTGCCAGGCGTCACGTGACGGCTCACTTTTTTGTGACGTAAAAAATGTTGAGATGGAGAATTTACCGAATACCACTAAACCGAAGCCATTTATTTCAACTAATTTCGTACAAGAATTAGTGATCAAGATACTGTAAAACTAGATCAGCATACCAAGCGCTTTAAGAAATATCCATGACAGTTACTGCAACAGTTTTTATCTTATTTAAAGAAAAAGCTAAAAACCATGTTAACTCAAAAATGGTTCATACATATAGGATTTAAAATTATCATAATCACTCCTATCACCTTCTAACGAGAATACGTCGAGTACCAATAACACTGTATAATAACTTATATATTAACTTTATTATGTATGTTCTAAGCACGCACTTATTCGGCTAATATAATAGCGGCCAAAAAAATTGACGAGGAATCCAAATAAAACATTTTAATACCGCATCCAAATAAAAAGTGAAATCACTTCGACAATCGACGTCAGACAACAAGCTCCCGATACCGGTGTTGTATCAAATATTCATTATCTCCCCGTAAAGGGTACTTTGAAAGCGAATTCGGTAACGGCAACTGAGTAATTTGGCACCGAGCTTCGTACAAATTAAATGACGATACATAAATATGTTGAATTGGGATCGTTTGCGCCCTATTCCGTTTAATGGGGGCCTGAGATGTTTCCCTTCCTTACTTATTAACTACGAATGAGGTTATACGCTTAATGTATAAACAGTACTATGAAATTTTACTGGCGTGTTCTAACAATGTATAAGTCGTTCAGGAGTAACAGAACGTATTGCATGATTATGAGTGAGCGTTACCACCACACCTATTCCTGCCATAAAGCATTGTTACGGTTACGTATTTTACCCTGGAAGATATGCTTCGCTACAAATACTGTCATAAGAACCAATTCCATTGTCATCAGTAATGGCAATATATTATAACTACTCTCATAACTGTGACCTTTTAAGGCTGAATGTACATAACTATATGTTATAATAAGTCGATTACATTAGGCTACTAAGCAAGGCATCACATTAAAAGGTTTCCTTAAATATTACAGTATATTTCTGTAAAAATATTAATTTATTAAAGGGTAGATACAAAATAACGAATTATGTACGTAGCCCGGAGAAGCTGTTAAGACCTTGCTAGGTCAATAGCGTAGTCAGTTCGATAAAAAAAAAAACGAATTATGAGTTATATAAAAAATGGAAATAAAAATTATTGTAACTAAATTTTCACTACTTCTATATTGAGGTTACAAAATCGGCGAAGCACTATGCTCATATACAGTAGAAAGAGACAGTGACGGAATATCGCATAGACGAGCCATAACGCTTTTTCCTTACATGATGATTTTTGTCAACAAACTTCTAGCGCAAATCGCGTTAAAAAAACATCCTTCCAAAATACACTCTAACCTTTTATATTCGCTCATCGACTACAAGTATAAAGAAATTTAGTTTATTTATATTCAGCTTAAATATCGTCCATTGTTAACTGTACCAATTTTTTTTTTTTTTTTTTCGAAATGTCTACGCTATTGACCCAGCAAGGTCTTAACAGCTTCACCGGACTACTAAGGCGAGCGCTAAAGGCACTCAGCCGATTTTATTATGGCAACCAGCTCAAGGGTGCACGGCACACCTCGGCTTGGCTGTTGCCTGTTGCATGCAAAATTGCGACCTATCTTAACTAACCTAGCTAACTACCCATATATGTATGAGTTGTTGAAACGTATATGTGTACCAAGCATACACGTCTCAACAACTCTTCCATATATTTAATATCGGAAAATTGAGAGTTCTTCAGTTCGATGAGGGAAAAAAGTAAACCCTTCCACTTTCATGTGTAAGCGTGTAGGCGTGCACGTGTGTGGGGGTGATCGTGTAGTGTTGTAGCAGTGATGTACATTTGTGTGTCACCGTATCGCGCAAGCAACGCACTCAAGGGCTCCCCACCGAGGGATCGAACCTAGGCTTGAACCGCTGCCGTGGGAGGCCTAATCGGGTGTGCGGGAGCGAAATTAACCCCCAGACCACAGCGGCGTGATCTGTGGTTACGCGGGCGTGGACGTGAGCACGCTCTGCTTCGAGGGACAGGCTGGTACTGATCGTTCGCTGACGTGATTAAATCAGGAGGGTCGGTAAAAATGCATCGCGGACGTCTTTTATAACGCGCAGCATTAGGTACGGGTTCATAGTTTGCGGCGGATACCACTAACGGACTGGGATGATTCGCGGCTTTTTCAAAATAACTAATCGTAAGTGATTTTACGTACGCCCAGATAGAAGGAAGCTCTAGGTCTCTATGGAGATCGACTCTCCGAATGTACCACGGAGCACCGGTCACTTTACGTAAAACACGATTTTGGAGAACCTGCATCTTATGAAAGTTATCTTTGGACATATGCGCAAAAACGGGGCAGCTATATGTCATCACGGGACGGATACACGTCTTATACAAAGTGAGCTTGTGTCTGAGGGACATCTTACTCTTATGACAAAGCAACGGATGGAGGCGACCCAAGACCATAGCGGCTTTGTTTCGCACTCTGTCTGTATGTGAATTGAACTTTAAATGTTTATCTAATGTGACACCGAGATATTTGACCTCTTCGACCCAAGGAATATCGATTCCGTATAGCCTGATGGGCTCAAATTTATTAACGCGTTTCGTGGGATCGAAGAGTATTGCGGCACTCTTATCGGGATTAACTTCTATGCGCCATCGACGAAACCATTCACCGAGAGTAAGAACGGCTTTTTCGATGCGCTTCCTAAGAAAGTCCGACCGCCAGCCGGAAGTGTAAATAACGTTATCGTCAGCGTAACAACCTATCTCGACCCCCCGAGACCGAGGTAGGTCACTGATGAACAGATTGAAGAGCGTGGGCGCGAGTATGGAGCCCTGTGGCACACCTGAGCGTATCGGGTGGGGCAGCGATAGTTCACCATCCACTCTGAAGCGGAATGTTCTATCAGTGAGATAATCGCGGATAATATGAATTAACCTATCGGGTACGCGAGATTTACATAATTTATGGATGAGCCCTCCGTGCCAGACCTTATCGAAGGCCTTGGCGATATCGAAGAAGACTGCAATTGTGCGTTTCGGTTTATGTTTCGGATCGGCGTTAAATTTAGAGAAAATGTACTCCGTGAGGCGGTGTACTTGATTCGTGCAAGAGTGTTCGGCGCGAAATCCGAACTGCTCAGGTGGTATTAATTTTAAATCTGTAATCGAGAACTGAAGACGGTTCAGAAGGAGCCGCTCGTAAAGTTTTCCTAAGGTATCTAACAGACTAATGGGGCGATAGCTAACGGGAAGCGTAGCTTTCTTGCCGGGCTTGTGAATACCTATCACTACGGCCTTTTTCCAGACGGCTGGAAAGTGACCCTTGGACATGGCCGCATTGAAGACGCAGACCAATAGAGCTATGATGCGATCAGGAAGGAGTTTCAGAACCTCGTTCCTGATCCCATCGGGACCTGGGGACTTCCTAGGCTTGAGACGCTTGATGGCGGCCGAAACTTCGTCAAACGTTATCGGGGTTAGGGTATCCGCCGGAGGAGACGCGAGTGCATGCTCTACGGTTGTTTCGATAGACTCTATGATGGAAGGGTCAGTGTTATCAGTGTTTGGCGAACACTGTTTCTCTAAGCTTTCGGCAAGGCATTCCGCTTTATCTATGCTATCGAACGCGGGAGGCAACCCGGGGCCTCTGTCGAGAGGAGGCATTGGAGTGACCATGTCTGATTTGAGAGTTCGCGCTAGAGTCCAGTACGACAGGTGAGACGGCTGGAGACCCTCCAGGAGTCTGTCCCACCTGTCGCCCCGGATCTCAGAAATACGAGACTTGACTGTTTTTCGTAACAAACGTAAACGATCCCGATTTTCTACAGACGGGTAAGCGTCGTAAGCTCGAGTCGCGGCGTTCTTTTCCGTGATCAATGCTCTCACGTCGTCAGGGAGTATAAAACGGCGATCGTTCGCCGCTTGTACCTCTTTCGAGGTTACCCTGACGGCGGTCTGGAGATAATCAACCAGGGAATCGATGGCCGAATCCGCGTCGGCTTTAGACACCAACACGTCCGGAATCCTGTCTAAACTACTAGACGACGGATTTTCTTTAAAATATTGAACGAGTTTCGCGTAATCAGCCACCCTAACCGACGGCGGGGTGAAGTCTGAATTGTGACCTAACTGTAAAACAACCGGGCGATGATCTGAATCAAGTTCGTGTACTACTTGTATGAGTCGTACAGGAAGCGTGATATTTTTTAAGAGAGCTATATCTAATACTGTGGGTCGGCAATGATCTTGATAGTGCGTGGGTTCCAGAGGGGCTATGACGTCAAAAGCGAGAACCCTACCTAGTTCGTCGAGTATTCTCCCGTTAAGAGAGGTACACGGACTATTCCAGATAACGTTCCCGCTATTGAGGTCCCCCGCTATAATAACTGAATCTCCTAAATTAAGTAGCGCCTGCAAATCGGATCTTAGCAATTCTTTGTTTGGTGGCAAATACGCGGAAACTAAAATAATATTCGAGTGACCGGTCATACCTAATTTACACACTGACACTTCCATATTGGTTAGCGCGGGCGGATCTAACGGCATGCAGTACAACGAACGCCTAAAATAGATTAACGTGCCACCCCCGCGGGTGACACGGTCGTTCCTGACTATACAGTAATTCGCGATTCTCGGATTACGCATATTCGGTTTTAACATCGTTTCCTGGATGAGGAAAACGTCAATCTGTCTATCGCGCAAAAAGTCAGCTACTAGATCGCGCTGTGACCGAAGGGATCTCGCATTGAAAAACGAGAGACATAGACCGCGTGGTTTTACTTTATTAAGACTCGTGAATTTTAAGACTTATTTAAAAGAGGGTGACCGGGCGATGCGCTGAATGGTGGCTCCGATAGCCGGGAAGCGCGCTAGAGCAGTGAGGAGACCTAGCTCCTCTTCTACCTCGACGATGGCGTAGAAGGCGAGGACCTCCTTCATATCGTGTTCACGGAGTAAATGCTTCATCCAGTCGAATTTACCCGAGAGAGAGGATGATGAAGCATAAGCCGCCTGTGGCAGCGGCGCCTGAGGCTTAAAAGAAGCCTGAGGCTGAGGTCGGGGTGCCCAGGGGGCCATAGGGGCCCGCCCGGGTTGAGCCGCGCGCGGCACAGAGGGTGGCGAGCGCGGTGAGGTCGTGGGCGCGGGCGCTACCGGGGCCCGGGAGGCGCCCGGCAGGCCCGGGAATGCATCCACGGACATGAGAGGTGGAGGCGCAGGGCGGGCGGCGGCTACAGGTGCTCTGGGCGCCTGCCTCGCCTGACGGGGACGTTGTGTGCGCGGTGCACGGGGACAACCGCGATAGTTCGCAGGATGACCCGCGTTACCGCACAACACGCAACTCGGAGGTGCAGGAGTGCCGGGAGTGCGTGCGCACTCCTTCGTGGCGTGGTCTCCCAGGCACTTGACGCACCTGGGGGGGAGGTGGCAATTCCTCGCCGAGTGACCATAACACTGGCAGTTATGGCACTGCGACGGGGTATGGGTCTTGCGTGGGGGCTCAACGGTGATGCCGTTTAGATCGCAGACCGATGTGAGGTTGAAGATGGCCTTGCCCTCCCGCGAGCGGTCGAGGAGAACTAAGACCATGTTGTACGGGGCGCGGGTGCGTGGATGGTACATCCGATGTACCTCACGCACGGGGAAATTCTTCTCCTTAAGGGAGAGAGTGACGTCATCGACCGAGATCTCGGCCGGGACGCGGCGAAGCACTACGCGGAGGAGGCGTTCCTCTTCGAGTGCAAAAGTGAAATAGGCTAACTTTGATTCCCTAAGGAATTTTGTTAGCGCACGATGGTCTGTAGAGGTGGGACATTTAACTTGAATGCCCGCCGGAGTACTGAGGGCGGACGTATAATTAATTGAGCGTGTCTTAAGTCGATTCGAGATAGAAGTCCACTGGGACTTGTCTTGGATCGTGACAGGAGGCGGGGGGCGCTGTTTCCTAGCTGTAGATCCCGTAGGTTGGGAAGGAGCGACAGAAACGGAGCTAGGTCCGCCCACGCGTGACTTAGAGACTGTCGGTGTAGTCGGTGCTGGCACCCGGGCGCCATTTATATTAACTAACTTTTCGGGGGGTGTGGAACCCGAGTTAGAATCTGACGAACGCGAACCGCGGCGTCTAATGTAAGAGACGGTTTTATAACCGTCATTATCTATGTTTTGCGCTGAAGGCGCGGGAATCGCGGGCGCGTTATCGGTCGCAGGCGGCTCGGTGGACGCCGCTACGTCAAGCTCCATCTCGGAGCCGGTCTCCGAGCTGGAGCTCGGTATTGGGGCCTCTATTAGGCCCCTATTTTGGACGTCAGATGGCGATTGCGACAAGAGAGTCGCGTAAGAATTCGCGGTTGCCACACGGGGCACGTACTGCGTAGTTTCACCGAATAACGCTACATAGTTATCGAAACTAGCAACGATATCCGCGTTTGGGCCCTGTCGTAAAAGAAAATCTCTGAAATGAGCTGCCTGTTCCATGTTGACCTAAGGGAGGAGTGGGCGCCACGAACCAACCTCCCTGCCTGAAGGGCAGGGGGGCATGCCAAACGGTAAGCTACGGAACTATCCACTTATGTAATATATATACAAATAAATAAAATGTATAAATAGAAAACAAATAAGTAAATAGATAGCTAATTAAATAAATAATTGAATAGTATATAAATGTATAAAGAAATTACTAAAGAGCTACGTAAATAAATAGATAAACAACTGAGTAAACAAATAATTATACTAAGAATTAAATAAAGCAATAAATAAATACAATGGAAAGGTCTCACTCAATTTCTGGGAAAAGAATGCAGGTGTGCGTGCACCTGCGCCCGATCGGAACAATGACAAACACTCCCGAAGTAATAACAGACGTCACTAAATCACGAGTATCGAAATCGAAGCGCGTAGCAAAAGGGACAACCGCCCTCGTTGAGCGCCCGATCGGAACTCCCTGTACCAATTAGTTAATACCTAAATCTTGTAGAACAATCAGGAATTACTTTAAAGAGAAAATCTATTAATGAGAGAATTTATTGTCTAATGGCTAGGCTAAAACTGTATCAAGTTAAAAATCTACCACCATGCACCTTTACTTATGTTCAAGTTGCACTTCGAGTCAGCCCTCTTCGAACTTAAACGTGTAGCCCGGTGAAGTTGTTAAGACCTTGCTAGATCAATAGCATAGTCAGTTCGACTTCGAACAGAACGAACAGAACCAAAAAAAGTTCGGCAACTTAAACGTCTTAGATCTTGGACCACATCATTTAATATGGTGCTATAAAAACTATGACATATATAAAAAACTAGCTTCTCCGCGACTTTGTCCGTATGGAATAATTACTTTAGGCTAACGCTAACACGTAGCGGAAGCTCTGAAAAGAAAAAAAGAGGTTTTGAAACACTCTTCGTTGGTGCTCCGCTCCTATAGGTCTTAGCATCTTGGTATATAGTCTAGCTTCCTGATAAATGCGCTCGAACACTGATTTTTTTAACTTTGTCTAATAGTTCCCGAGATTAGCACGTTCAAGCAAACAAACTCTTAGGTTGTTGTTATTTAGT
The DNA here is from genome assembly GCA_014332785.1 of Antheraea mylitta. Taxonomy (NCBI): domain Eukaryota; kingdom Metazoa; phylum Arthropoda; class Insecta; order Lepidoptera; family Saturniidae; genus Antheraea; species Antheraea mylitta. Next base: position 6,317,402 of record JACEII010000035.1, read on the forward strand.
ACATATATAGATACTAAGCAGCTTTAAAAGGTCAAATTCATTACACGAGACTCAGCCTTGTGCAGCAACACCTCTATCGAAGTTTTTACAGGAAACAATGCCCATAATAAGGTACAAAAGAAAATACAATTTATCGTTTACGTTAGTTAATGAGAAAAAGACTCCAAAGAATCTCAATTTCAATTAAACAAACTTACAAATTTAGATTCATTTCTGTTGAACGCTCATGGATGCGAAATGGCAGCGACATTGAAGTCAACTTAGAACGTCACTGTGGCCTATTGTGGCATCAAACGAAATCCACTCAGTCATACCGTGAACAAGAAAAATTATTATTTAAGCTTTATTTAACTTTACAACAAAAACGTAAAGAGTCATTTATGCAGGCCCGGATGACAACGGCGACCGGCGAAGGATACCTTGTCTCTCAATGGTCGCCATTGTATTGGATTTTGGATTGTACTGTGCTTATGACGCAAAGTGCAGTCAATTTGCCGTGCAACTATTTAAAAAAACTTATTTCACCCTTTTTTTTAAGAATTTCTAGCGACTTATGGAAGCGATGGTGATGTCTGGAATTGATTCCTCTCTGTGCATACACTAAAAACGATGGTAAATTGTAATTGGTTTAAATATTATATACTAGCTGACCTGTGCACACTTCGTTGGGTGGTAAACATTTATAAAAGACTACTCTTTGTGGCTTAAGGAAGTTAGACAAATATTGTCTTTTTTTTAAGCATTATCAAGCTCTACAACTTTTCTCTAGAACTCAATCATATACCTCTCACCGTTAAGGCAGCGTTCGTAAGAAACTGACTTACTCTGCAAATCCAACTACCACATAAAGTCTTTTCAATTTCTCGGTTATTATGTGGCCTATGGCGCTCACAAATAACGTGGTTTTCTATTGGTAAAGGAATTTTCAAAATCAGTCCTGAGATTACCCCTACAACGCACAAATTCACAAACTTTACCTCCTTATAATATTAGTATAGATATGTTAAAAAGGTAAGCCAGATCGAATTTCTTGCCGGTTCTTCTCGATGACTGGGTTATTTACCGAAACGGTGATAATTTTGACATTCATGATTGTCGTCTTAGGGCCTAAATTAAATAACGTATTTTTAATTTTAATTTCATATGGGATTATAAATGATTACATTAGTTTCATACAATACAATTCGTACAACAGTTTTTTTTTATTTTATTTTTGGTGACTACTCTTTTAGACTATTACTGCTATTATCGAATAGGTATATCATATATAGTTATATATATTATATACTATTATTATATTACAATTTCTTTATGATAATTTGAATGCCCTAACGAGATGGTTGCTCCCTTATTGGAACTTTCCAAGGAGTTTTTGTTCTATCTTAGAATTCATGCTCCATGGTATTATTTCACATCCACTTCACTTATGCACAATAACCGAACTATATTTCGTAAAACATCACAAATAATAGAAAATATAGAGGCAAATAACACTAGGTTATAAATTATTTCTTATCCCATAAAGTACACTACATGACAAACTAAGATCACGGAAGTATTCAGTTACAACACGTGTCGTTATATAAAGGTCAATTCAAAAACCTTTTTTAAATAAAATTAGTCTATGAGTTATTTTGACATAAAATTTTTAGTTTTGGTTTTTTAGTTTAGTAGTTTTTGCATGAACGAGTAACAGAATATTCACTCGCACTTAAAGCTTTTTCATCTACCACTACATACAAACAAAGACCTCTGTCACGTCTGTCTGTCTGTCTGTTCGCGATAAACTCAGAAAATACTGAATTAGTTTTCATGTGGTTTTCACCAAAAGATAAAGTGATTTGAGTAACAATACTTTAAATAAAGTTTTATTTTTATGTTAATATGTGTATGTATTTTTATATATATAACTCATCTCCCTCATTCAACTTTCACTCCCTAACATATACCCTTGATAAATTATAAACTCTGTAACTTAAAATATTGTGGTTTTCCCTTGGTTTCTGACTTAACGAGATCCTACTGTATTTGACTTTTTTGAATGACGAGTTTCCAAACAACTGAACTGAAATGTAATCAAACATTTGTTATAACTGAAATTGTTCACTTTAAAACAATTGCATATAACACAATTCTCCATTTATTCCCTTTAAAATGAGACAAAAAAATGAAAATAGAAAGATTGGCACAACGCAGTTGTCGGGGTAATGATGCAATTTTGTAAACTGAATAAAAACATGGTGTACGTTAAGAAGACCCTTGGTCCAACATAGGGTATTCGAACAAATAGTACAATCTGGCATGAATCCAAACCATTAACCGTGGCCTGTTGGAAGCTGTCTGCTTTCGATAGAGCGATAAATATTGTTGCATCTAAGTGTTCGGGACAGGATTTATTTTCTCAAAAGTAGCCAAGAGGCGGGCAATTCAGCTAATGTTGAATAAACATCTAATTTACTCCTGACTCTTAAACTGCAAAAGGTCTAGTATTAAAAGGTATTGCTAACGAACTAACTACATGATTTAATCCGAAGCAAAATAATGAAAGTAATGCTACATTGATAATAAATTATTAATGATTGTATTTATTAAACAACACATATAAATAATATAAGTAATTTCATTAGATACGTCATTTTAATCCGACTGAATAAAGGATACTTGCGTCTCTTTTACATTTATATTTTTTTTTTATTTAACAGTATTTTGTACGAGAAGAGAATATGGTTGTTGTGGTCTTGACCCGTGGCACATCAATTTGATGTCCACAGACTCGTAGCCCAGCATATATCATCTCGTTTTAATTTAATTTATACTCTGGCGAGCTTAATGCCACAAGGTATTTCGTCCAACTAACCAGTGAAACCGAAGAAAATGAATGAACTAAAAAATAAAATAGTAAAATTAACTTAACATTAGCATATAACTAAAACAAATAGTGTGCTGAATAAATAAAATGAATATATACACCGTAAATGTAATTATATATATACACACAAGGATAGAAATAAAAAGAGTTGAGTGGAAAGAATCAAATAGTGAGAAAAAGTCGCATTAAGAGAGAGAGGGACGTAAGGTGTCGAACGATTTTCCTTATTTGACGATTTCTATCCATCAACCACTAAAGCAAACCGCGTTAAGGAACTTCATCCCAAAAGAAGTATTACTTAAATGCTTACAACAAATATATATAAAATTATTAAACTTGATCTGAAATCCTGAAAACCTTCTCTCATACACATTAGCATCAACCAACGACCAAATATAACGAACAATTACGAAAACTAAAAATTCTATCGGTTGGAAACAAAGAGAACCGGTTAAAGTTTAAAAATAAGCCTCTTTTAAATTCAGTACAACAGTAAACAAACGAATTCAATTTAAACAAAGCAATCAATTGATCTGATGAAGACGAGGGCATCTTAATCCGGGGTGGTGGGGACACGATCGTGTTTTGATGCGGGACTCAACGGACGAATCCGAGGTCCGATGCCGTGGCTAAGATGTGTGCCGCGAGGTACAGGAGAAAGCGAAACCATTCATGGACGTTATCATCTCTATTTATTCAAGCTCTCAAAGAAAACACCAAAATCTTAATCGTCGAATGTACTAAATTCAAAAAGAACGAAATAAACTAATTTCTATGTAACGATATGCATACGTAACAAAAGAAAAGCTATGAACAACGATTCTCTAAAATTCCCAAAGATTTGCAGTTTTTGCTTCAAATTCTACCCGAAATATTGAAAGTAATTGATCACTGTACAAGCTTCACTACATATAAAATCTCGGTTCTCTCATTACCTGTACGACAAACAAAATGCTGGATTACCCAGGATTTTTTCCCACTAAGCTGGGCGTAATTGGATCCTAAATTGACCGTGGGCCGAGACTGGTCGTCCGCGGGGGGATTTTGTCATTTGTATCGGATATACGAATAAACAATCCCATTTGAATCGTACGGACTTGTTCATTTTGAACGATTGGAAAAGTTGAAACGTATTTAGAATGATCGATTAGGCTGGTTTTTATTGATTACATTGTTTTTATAAGTTGGATTCGTACTGTATCGTGCGTCATGGTTTTTATGCTATTTAGTTTTCACGTCCTTTATTTAATTGTCAAAACAAACATAGACGTAAATTTAAATGTATTTTATAAACATTAACTAAAACCAAATATTATCATGGACGTTACTTTGCCCTTCCGCCTGAAATAGATTGGTTGCTCACGCCTCACCGCAACTAAAAACGTTTGATTTTAATTGAGCAAGATATATCTGAAAAAGTTTAAACTGAAAATAGTAAGAAAAATAACTAATCATTATTAACAACGAACATAATTAAAAATGTGACTTTGGTTGACGGTTCAACCTGACGATGGTTGACACTGTTGATAAGTACATGTAAGATATAAAAAATATATCTAAAACATGTTACAGATTAAAGAACAAAAAGAAAGAAGTAAAATGTTTGGCTTATATGTACTTCAATGAATAAACCACATCACTAGGAGAGTAATGTGTATATACAAAGGCAGAACACGAATGGCCGCATCTGTCTTGGTTCTTTCAACCGCCTCCGTATGTGGGAGATGAGGATATTGCTTCAGGGCTTTCAGCCCTCTGTATCGGAAGTCGACGCTGCTTGTCCAATACAAGACCGTCCTTGAATTTATGCCACCATATTTTAACGGTATTATAATCTTAAGCCAGCATTAAATTTTATCTTGTAATGAATAAATTATCACTATATACAGTACAATTAAGGGGCGGCAATTTATTTAGTTTGCAGCACTGCAGTGGTTTGTAATGGGCACGGTTAATTGCTTCGTATAATATAAACGTTTGTGGTGATACGGTAAAGCTTTTGCGGCAAATAGTTGCAGTAAATGTATACTCAACGGGTATTAGGTCAGTTAATTGACCTAATTAATGGCTGGAATATGTACATTAATATTAAACGTCTTTTTTAATTTACCTATAGGGATA